>JAUUEB010489587.1:0-10753 GCA_032362205.1 Clione limacina | reverse complement strand
GTGTACCCCCCCCCCCCACACACACACACTTTTTTCAATACCTTGAATATGCGCCTGATGTGTACTACGCTCTCTACTGGCTTGGTACTTTGACTGTATGATAATATAGAACTAGAATATCTTTGTTTTGTTACGAAGGGCGTAAAATTAAACTAAATAAACATAACAAATCCCAGTGGGAATTTCTAAAGAATTTAGTGATATATAATTTTTATTTCAGGTGGTTTAAGATTTCAGTGAGGTATTCTTAAAGTGGCATCTGATTTGATTATGGATTTCATTTATGCTATCGTTAATATCGTTAAACTATAAATACATATCCCCAGTTTGTGAGGCAGACAATGTTGTCCACTCTGCACGGAAGGAGATTACAAGCTCAGCCCGTGGTCATCGTGTTGACCGATGGTCAGTCTTCAGATTCAAGCCAAACACTTGTAGAAGCCAAACGCTTGCAGGTGAGACTGTTGAGGAAATTCTCCTAAATAAACAACACATATGTCTCATCTTAAATACTTTCTTTAACGATCAAAACAATGTGATAAAATATAAGCATTCATTAATGTTTTAGTTATTATGTATGTTTAAATAATCCTTGAAGAGTCCGAGGTTTTAATTGTTTCAGTTTATTGACGTTAATGGAAAATCTAGATACATTCATTAGCTTTGTGTGGGAATTTTTGTGTGCTTGTGTCGACATGAAGTCTTATTAAGAAAGAAGTGCTTTTTTATCATATTGTACAAATGAATACACTTCTACAACAGCCGAATTATTTTACAGCCAGCTTATTGTTGCAAAATGACGGATGTCATGCACATATTCTAAAAACAAACAAACAATACAACATACCACAAATGTAATAATATCGAGTTTAATAAAAGTAATCATCAAAGTAAAATAAGTCAAGATGCCTAACCAAGGGTAATACTTGCATCTTGACATCTAGTTCTAGACATGACGAGAAATTGAGGAAGTATGAGTTTCCTGTTCAGATTTCCGTATGAAAAAGATACCTGAGACACTTCATCCATTGTACTATAATGTCTATGACACTGATAACTCCCTTCCAGGACACTGGTGCTGTGGTGATTGCTATCGGAATTGGTTCCAACGTAGACAACACAGAGCTGTCTGCCATTGCTTCCGACCCATCTCATAAGTTTAACGTCAACAGTTTTGACGTCCTCTACTCTATACAGAAACAGATCATTGATGAGACATGTCAAGGTCAGTATTTTCATATTATGGTTAGAAATTATTTCTGAAAATGAGTCTTAATTTCGAGATCAACCATGTCTTGTGAAAAGAAGCAATATCTGTGTAGGACATTAACTTATTTTGAAAAGAAGACATTATGACAAGTGTCAGTTATATTTTTGAATGTTATCCATGTCTCTGAATGTAAGCTATAATGATGTTTTATCAAGGTCAGTCAGGTCTGAAGGTGTTTTGTGTCCAGAAAACAGACATTTCTTTCAACGACAAGTAAGTTTATGTTTGTCTTGCGTTTGATGGTCAAATGTTTGTTTGAAGGTCAGTCATGTTTTAAGGGCAATCAGTCATGTGTTTACAAGTCAGTTTGAATGTGAAAGAAAATTATATGTTTTAGTGTTAATGAAAAGTTGAAAGCAATTGATTTGTTTACAACTCAGTGATCCCTTTGAAATTCAGTCATGTTGGAAGACGACCTTCTTTCAGAATAAGCACGTTAAAAATGAGACCTGTCTGTGAAAAAAAGTCATATTTAAAAAAAGAATTTTCTAAAAATTGGTGATGTTTTTTGGAGTTAAGTTTCCCAATATTATAATCAAAACATTAAGCGTAATATAACGAATTCATTTGGCTATCCTAAAACGATTGTCAACCGGTTTTCTGTGAATTAAGTCAAGTTAATGTACCCTCAGTTTTTGTTTCGTCTTGAATAGTACATACCATTTCATAGCCAGGCACTGTAATGATGGTTATGGAATAAGTTTTTTCTATACCTACAATACAAGATTAGTAAGTTTACAACTAGCAATTATGAAATAAATTAATATTTTTCATTAGTTTACAAATACCATTACTAATTAAATGTTTTGAAATCGACTTTATCTTCTGCACTTTGGTAATGTGTCTTTAAGTTTGATTGATACATTAAACAGAAATGATTATAACATCAAACTACACTCTTTTTAATAAGTATCATTAAATAAACGTTGCACAGACATTAATTTCTTCGTTTTTTGAACCATGCAGTTGTCAGTTTGTATTTCAATGTATAAGATTATTTCATATTCTCTTTTACATGTTACGTCACTGTGGTACAGGATCTGATCCAACTCCACCTCCACATCCAGGTGAGTTGTTTATCCAAGGGCTACATATTGAACACTGGTGGCTTTTGCCGTTGTTCATACGAAGTAAAATAGATCATTCATATTTCTTTATGATATTTAACAATGACTTTTTATATCAAAATTGTAGGGTACCAACAACAACAATTATTAAGTTACATGGAGGTCTTTATTGGACATTTTTAAAAGTTTATCTTCGTCATCAGCATCTGTATGAATACACACAAAAAATAAAACACATTCGTTATATAAATCAAAAGATATACAGGAAGTTATACATGTTCAATGGATACTATAGTTTAGCTATACAATAATCAAATAAGCCAGTTAAAGTTTACACAAAGATATTTAAGCTCTACCATTTGATGGTGAGCACTCAGGGTTAAGTTCATGCTGGAATAACGCTTCTAATGTCAATAAATAATCTTCTCTTGATTGTTAACAAATCCTATCATCATGCCCACAGAATGTGGTGACAAACCAGCTGACATTGTGTTCCTCATGGATGCCTCTTCCAGTGAAGGTCAAGCAAACTTTGAAAAGATTAAAGGTTTTGTCGCAGATTTCGCTAAACAGTTTACTATTGGACCTAACAACGTACAGGTAATGTTAGAAACCGTCCTACTTTTTTCTATTCATGAATAAATTCGAAAATAAGAAACGTTACTCCCAGGCGCGAAGCGAGTACTTTCAAAAGTAGAAAGGGTTAACGTTAGTTTGTGTCAAATCAATGGCCGATAATTTGGAGAAAAAAAATTGGAATCAATTGGAGGCGACATACCCTATGTCTGGTTACTTTGGTTGTTATTTTGGTTATGTGTGTGCGTGTTTCGTATAGCTATTGACGCAGTCGACACGTCGTTGAATCAAGGACCCTAAAATTTTGCACAAAGGCTTATCTTGTGAGCATTTTAAGAAAGATGTATCAATTTATTTTAAATATTTGTTGACAGAGTTAGGGCCCTTACTGAGGGTTTTGCTCAATATGTTCTTTGTTAATTTGTCTACCACACCAACAAGAAAAGAATTTAAAGACTTAAAATCTAATTTTACCTCTTGTTATCAAACAAAACTAGTTGGTTTTCTAATTAAAAGTGTGTTAAAAGTAATTCAGACTAAATGTGAGCGTCCAAAATGCAATACAGTTGTTGTAAAATATTAATAGACATGTAATAAAGTGTGCGGTGAACACTGAAATGGACGAAATACAATACTTATTAAATGCATAAAAATTATACTGTTGTAATAATTTTAGAGAGAACGTTGAAGCAATTGTTTAGCGGCGTTACGTCGGTCTTACATTAAATGCCTAATATCACGTTATTCTCTTAATCCTTTTTTTAAATCTCTATTCAGATTGCAGCAATTGCTTTCTCCACCAAAATCCACATTGAGTTCGGTCTGAATGACACAACCAGCAGACAGGACCTGATCACTAAAATTGCAACAATTCCGTAAGTTTTACATAATTAAACAACGTGGACTTTTCCGTCATTTAAAGTAAGCTGTGCCCAAAAAAAATTTCTTTTTCAAATATCTGGTTGTTATTGGGGAAAATGTGTTTTTATATCTTTTTAAGTTCTACTGTTTCACTTGATTACATAAATTAAGAGAAACATAATACTGCGTGGCAAAAGTTACGGGAAATACTATACCCATATTTGAATTACCCCAGCGTTCACCAAAAAGGACAGAAACGTCTTGAAACTTTGTCATTAATTTTGACTTACATATAGCATTATCTTGTAAAAAGGAGAATATAAGCCAGTAAGTCAGCAGCTTTGGGCATCAAAGGGAAAAACTGTGATGGTAACAATATATGACATTGCAAAGTGTCAACCTTTTGACTATCAGGATTTGGCAGCATCATCGGCAAAATATCTGACACCGAAAACAGTGTTGAATAATCCATGAAAAAAATCATTTTTTCCTGATTTCTACAAAAACGCTCGGATAGAAAATATCAAATATTATCAAATGTTGACAAGATATCCCAAAATTGACCACAAAACAGATTTTTCATTAAAAATACTATTAAAAACATGTTTTGCATGTCTGATTACATGGATTAGGCTCAACAAATCTTAAAAGATCACAAAAGTCGCTATCTTCAATTACATCACAGTTTTCACTTTGACAAAACAAATTAATATAATTGATTATTGCAGAATTGGTTAGGACGACGGCATTGTGACGTAGAAAAAAGAATACTTTATTTTGATAATTAAATTTAACTAACTCGTACTAGCTTTGCGACCGGTATAAATAACCCTTCAGATCTTCAAAGTTCAAAGGGAAAATTAAGTGAAGCAGTTTATTTAGTTTTTTTTAAATATATAGAGATATATAAGGATATTTTTGTATTGAAATCAAATCCAATGCACAAAATCACCCTTAATGCGACTCCAAATACCAACATTCTTTATAAATTTATTTTTGATGATTCCAATCCTACATCAATTATCATATGTAAGCTTCATAAAACTCAAAATATTACACATATTTATGTTTCAGTTATACCTATTAATTGTCTTTGGCAGGTTTTATACTGGTACAACAATGACACATCTAGCCTTGAAAACAGTCAGAGAACAGGTGCTTGTTCCTGAAAGGGGAGCCCGGGCTAACGCCGCCGACACTGTCATCCTGCTGACCGATGGTCAGTCTGTAGTACCATCAGAGACAAGACAAGAGGCTGATCTCCTTAAAGTATGACACATTTTATTTGCTTGATCATTTGAAGTATTAAAACCTATTCTTCTCATAAAGCTTGACATAAGCACAACAGTAAATGCTGATAACATCATTCATATAAGAAAAGAATAAGTCCAATCGGAAAAGCGTTCATCATAAACTGTTTTTCTTGTATGGCAAATTACCAAAATACTAATTCTTTTCCTTTTTAAGATTCTTGTTTATTAATGGTTTGTACCGAGGTCTTTTTCTTGGATTTTTATTTTGGAACAATCTTTCTAGAAAAATGACTGCTAAGCAATATGACCTTCAAATCAATATGAAAACATAAATGTAGCTGAGGCATAATAATATTTTATGCTACAAACGCATTCATTAAATAATGAAGCTTGCATAGAATATAGGTCTTCATATACTAGATGGTTGAATAAATTATATACTATAATATAATTAAATGGAATAAACAAAGAGACGAGATTTTGCCCCAAAGGCAAGATAAAAAATTAAACAAAAGCTGATATGATGTATATTTTCAATTAAAAAATATCACATTCAAGCTATTGGTAAAAGGCAGCATGTTAAACTCTCTTGTTAACTTATTTTATAAAAGAAGTCGACATTAGATCAACTTCGTCAGATGTTTTTGCTGACTGTACCTGATTCTCTCGACCTTCTTTTTGGAATATTGTATTAAATTAGTGTGATGTCACTAGCAACCCGAATCCTAGTAAAAAAAGTGCTACACGTTGGAAAAGCACAGGTTCAAAATATATACCCTCTTACCTGTTAGAGAAATAATTCTTCTTCTTGCATTTGTCCTCACAACAATTCTCCATGTGTACTCACTCCCACGAAGAGACTCAGTTCACACTCAATCCAACGAGTTTGGCAATAGGTCCCTTAACTTAATTAGCTTGAACCAATGTCTCTTTTAAGGAAAGTTATTTTTATTTATTGATACTCGAAGTCAAAAAGTTCAAACCGTGAGATAGTATCGTGGTAACTGCATACAGACTGATGGATTGGGTACAACGAATTAATACTATTGACACGGCTCTTTAAAACTGTAATCTTTTTTTTTAAATAATTTTCCAGGCCCAAGGTGTGCAGGTGATTGCGATAGGGGTTGGAAATGGTGTGGACACAAGAGAGCTGGAACGTGTGGCTTCAGACCCCCAACATGCCTTCACGGTTACCTTTGATGCTCTTAAATCTATAGAACAGGAACTTGTTGCAACTGCATGTCAGGGTAAGCTATAAATACAGTGAATATGTCTCGACATAGAAGATAATAATATTATAGATTTTTTAAAGAGTAGAAGCTTTGATTGTACGACATAAGATACTTATCTTGACACATTATAAAACGACCAAGTATGCACTCATGTGAATTTAGGCAGAGATAAAAGTGTTGACCTTAAATAATTTGCAATATTATGTCATAAGCTACTTACATAAGATAGCAACATTCTTGTTTGATAATGCATCTTCAGGTATAATGATATTTTTTCCTGTTAAAATACGTTTTCTGTACATAATTGTAATGTATAGAGACGACAATTTAATGTATAGGAACAACAATCAGTGCAATTGAATATACGTTTGTGAGCGAGGTACGTTTGTAGGAGGATGACTTTCTTTTTGCTTGTTTCGTGTGTGTATGTAATTTTTCATTGCTTGTTCGCGTGCAAACTTTACTGACACTTTTTTATGGTAATAATAAGCAAACAATTTGTCATAAGATCTTTGATTCTTGAAATGAAAATTTAGAGGTTATGGTTGTAACGGAACCAATGATCTTAATGCTACATTCATTCATTTACCTAAAACAATAATAACTTAAGTGCTTTGATTTATCAAAAACATACATATCTTCCTTTCATCATTCCCATAATGTAATTTAACAGTTTTTGTCGTCTGTGATTGCTCTTCTTTTGATATAATCATATAACGCTTTTGTACAATACAATTGCTTTAAGAGCAAATGTTTCAAATTGTCTATATACAATTGCTTTTTAGAGCTAACTGTCCTATTGTATATATACAATTATCATTTCATCTTCTCGTGCAGCATGCGGAAAGACAGAGAAGGCAGACATCCTCATCCTCGTGGATTCTTCCTCTGACGAATCATCTGCTTTATTCCAGAAGGAAATGGACTTTATCAAGAACCTTGTTGGGACATTTTCTGTTGGACCAAGGTCAGTACTCAGTAGACTTGTCATTGTTTATTGTTCATACAACATTTGAACATTGAGGTAGAAAAAAGATTCAGATTTACTTTCATTTTAACTTGCGGCATGATTATCACCATCATTACCTCTGCTATACTTTATTGTCAGTTTTTTCCTTAATTTTTTCCCCTTCATTACTCACTATCTTGAAACCTTCATCATCAACTGAAAACGCGTTCAAATAATAAAACCATTGCTGGACAAAATATTTCGATCAAATTCAACTTTCACTTCACAGCAAAATCTAAACCGTTATGTCCTATACGTAATGTTACTAATGTTACACGATGTTACTACTTGTTCCCCAGCAACACCCAGTTCTCTCTGATGACATTCGCCACTAAAGTGAATGTAGAGTTCTGGTTCAATCAGTATAAAACCAAGAACGAAATAGAAGATGCCTTGCAGAAAGTCATCTACACAACAGGAAAACCTACCAACACACATGTTGCCTTACAGTTTGCCAGGTATGTTTGCGTATGTTGACATAATATCATAATCATATCTTAAAGGGGTGACTTTATCTTTTAGGACCTAGGATAATGAAATTGATACCCTTCAAATTTTAAAGCTTTATATTCGATTCGTTTAATGCAGATGACACTCAAAAAACCAAAAACAATGTTTGATTAAACATAGAACACGAATGTAACGGTCGAAGATTAAATGTACAAAAATACGTTTAAGTTTAATGAATAAAAAAACGAAATCATGATAGCATGAAAGTTTTCTATTGTAAATAAATTCGGTAAGCAATCGATGAATCTAAATGAATCAGAAAATGCAACAACATCACAAGTAAAATAAATTAGGTATTTTCTTTTAGGAAGCGTTGACTTTGTCAACGCGTATTTCATCGCTATGCCAAATTATGTTTATTGAGATAAGAAATAACAGTTTTAATAGAAATTATAATTTATCGGACGATGTTGTCTCTCAACTCATGGTCTCCCTAGTGTTATCTGAAGTGGACTATTGCAACTCCCTTTGATACACTAAAGCGTATGTAAAATTGTGCTACTGAGATGTAATTGAACGAACGTAAGTATGAAAATTTCAACCTCTTTAATGAGTGCAGATTTGTTGCCTGTTTAAGGGAGATACCTAGATACAAAATCGCCACATTATGTCATAAATATTTCATCGGTACACTCCCTTTCTTATCTCTCTTGTTTACGCAAACAGCCACAACGCACAATATCACAAACCTAAAGTGTACGGTAATACACAAACCTAAAGTGTACGGTAATACACAAACCTAAAGTGTACGGTAATACACAAACCTAAAGTGTAAGGTAATACACAAACCTAAAGTGTACGGTAATACACAAACCTAAATTGTACGGTAATACACAAACCTAAAGTCTCATGGTTAAAAATATTTTGATTATTGCTGTACTTTAGTTTAGATTACCATACCGAGGGATCTAATAATGGTCCCTAGTCTAACGCTTCTTGGAAACATAAACATCTAAAAATACACTTTTTCCCAAACAGGGAGTATGGTTACCTTCCGTTCCATGGATCAAGGCCCCAAGAAAACCAGTATGTGATTGTTGTCACTGACACTCAAACAGCCAACCTTACTGCTACAATTGAACAAGCTGACCTACTCAAGCAACAAGGGGTAAGTCTCAAAATATATCATGCTGTCATAGGTTAGTGTGTTTTTCCCCCATACCAGCAAATTTGCGTTATGATTTATAGCAACAGTGAGATCCATCCATCCATCCATCCATGTTCTGTACAGTTCTGTTCTGTTCTGTTCTGTTTCTGTTCTGTTCTGCTCTGTTCTGTTCTGTTCTGTTCTGTTCTGTTCTGTTCTGTTCTGTTCTGTTCGGTACTGTTCTGTTCTGTTCTGTAGTGTCCTGTTATGTTCTGTTATATTCCGTTCCGTACTGTCATATTCTGTTCTGTTCTGTTCTGTTCTGTTCTGTTCAGTTCTGTGCTGTTCTGTTCTGGGTTTTTTCTGTTCGGTTAATCTGTTCTGTTCTGTTCTGTTCTGTTTTGATAACCTGTTCTGTTTTGTTCTGTTCTGTTCTGTTCTGTTCTGCTCTGTTCTGTCACGTTCTGTTCTGTTCTGTTCTTTTCTGTTCTGTTCTGTTCTGCTCTGTTCTGTTCTGTTCTATTCTGCTCTGCTCTGTTCCGTTCTGTTCTATTCTGCCTTGTTCTGTCCTGTTCTGTTCTGTACTGAACTTTTCTGTTTTGTTCTGCTATGTTCTGTTCTGTTCTGTTCTGCTCTGCTCTGTTATGTTCTGTTATGTTTCTGTTCTGTACTGTTCTGTTCTGTTCTGTTGTGTTCTGTTCTGTTTTTTTGTTTTTTCAGTTCATGTTCTGCACCACTAGCATGTCAAGAAAGAACAATATACCATGTATACTATATATTATATTTGATGAATGCTAAAATATATAAGATGTAAAAATGCAAGGTTTTACTGATAATGTATGTCTACAATTTTTGTGAATGTAATAGTAGTTATATGTCAGTGGATTATTGAAAAGTGTAAATTTATATCTTGAATCAGTAAAAAACACGCCCCTGGTTGCAGGCTTGCTAAACTTTAAAAAAAAACACATTATTTGTTGACTTCACAATTTGAAATGGGAGGATAAACTTATATATTATCGAATCAATGGCCGCAAAGCATTATTTCTGAGATAAGTTATAAAATGTGCAAATTTAGAGCATTTTGGATCTCAAATGGAGGAGGCATTCCCCCTTGACCTTGACCCCCTTGCACATTCTGATTTAAATTTTTAGTTATCAGAAACTTTAATTTTTGTAAAACGTTGGTAATGCAACCATGTCTTTTTCAAATAACTCATGCAGAATGATGCATTCTAGACATCTGAAATCTTTTGGGATTTTCAATAAGATGGATCAATGATCCTTTGAAATTTTTTACTGAAGCGATGCAGAATAGTGAATTTAAACAAGTATTTGGATAATGTATATTTCAATTTTTAATGATATTAATTGCAGTGGTGGAATGAGAAATTTTGGTTGTGGAATGATGTCTGAGCTGACATATTCGGGAAGTCTGGGGTATGTCAGAAAAAATCAAAGCTAAATGGTGCATTAAAAAGTAATTTAGAGATCTTTTTTAAATCTTGAAAACAGTAACTTTTTGATGATTTTCACAAATAAAAAATTTAATGGAATTAAGTTAATAGAATAAACATTAAATATAAATAGCCATTTTGTGATGTTTTTAGTCTTAAAACTTTTAATCTTAAAAACTGTCACTTGTTTGCTTTTTTCGAATAAAAACAGTAAACTTGACTATTGAAAACTTGTCAGTACATTTTATCCACTATTACCAGTATCAAAATGCTAACAATTATTTTTTTATGGAATTAAGTTAATAGAATAAACATTAAATATAAATAGCCATTTTGTGATGTTTTTAGTCCTAAAACTTTTAATCTTAAAAACTGTCACTTGTTTGCTTTTTTCGAATAAAAACAGTAAACTTGACTATTGAAAACTT
>JAUUEB010489576.1:0-10753 GCA_032362205.1 Clione limacina | reverse complement strand
TCAAAGTATGATACCTGTAGGATAGGACCTAACGATACCACGACCTCTCAAAATAAAAGTTAGATACCACTTTAAAAAAAAAAATCTCTATTTTACAGAGCCTGTATTTGAATACTAAATGATATACCTAAACTTTTTCATACGCCCTTGGTTATCTTTTATCAACAAATCAAATCGAAAACGTTAATCTTTTGCGTTTCAAATTTCAAAGGAACCAGACCCTTTTTGCGATAATGTCTAGTATTTGTATTTGAATCCGTGCCAAATTTTCATATTAACAAGTTTTTTGCTTAGACTGTTAATGCATTAACTATTGTTTTGTAATTCTTGTTTAATGTCCCTGGAATAAACTTGATTTCACAATCAATGTAGTACACGTATTCTAGCTAACTAATTTGATTTTAAACTTCTGGAAGGCGTACAAGTATCGGACATATCGATGTAGTCCATAGAGAACTATGTATGTGAAGTTTCGGACAAAAACATAACTGTGACCAATGGAGTCGTGTTGCTAAACTTATAATTTATCACACATTTATTCAGGGTTCAAGAGCAAAACAGATCAGGTAAACAATTTCGGATATATGACAACAGTTTTATAGTGTCAATAGTTTGACTTAAAAGTCGGTCTCGTTAATATTTTAGTCCCGATTCAATAACAAATATATATTTTCCTGGTCTAAGTAGGATAATACTACAGATCCCAATAATCCATAGCAAGGGAAAGAAGCTTAAGATATAGACGTGATTAGTATTTTTACAGTTATGTCCCTTGAATCAAAGGGTAGTGCGTAATATCTACCACTGAATTACTATGCAAGCCGTAGAAACTTGGATTAAATAAGCTCTCTTTCATGTAGTAAAATCAAAGTGCGAAAACTTATTTACTTTGATATAGGATTACCCAAAATAAAGCTGACAAATGTTAAACAAAGAATATCGAAAATAATTGCCGAAACTTAAACCCGTTTTGATCAGAAAATTGGATTTTGTTAAAGAGAAAATATTTGTAACTGTTTTTGAAAAAAATGGGGCTTTCGATTTAAGCGTATTTCTGGTATGTGAGTTATTCTTGTGTTATTCATCGTGGGGACGTTGACTAGCGGTCTGCCCTTTCCTTCCTGTGCAACTGATATTGTGAATCAGTTTGGAATTCGTTTTGTAAAATTATATACTATAAGAATTTTGGGTCGCTAATGCTTACTTAATTCGACGATTCTTCCTGCAATGTTTTTCTCAATTATGCATATTCAAAATTGGGTGAGATACAAAACGAATCTACTTTTTTTGAAATGGGAATACTCTACCAAAAGAAGAAAAGAAAATACAAATTGTTGCCTTATAAAAATGTGTAACCACCCGATACGAAGAACAACCTTTGACTTACGGCACAATAGTGTAAAAAACCGACGAACTGAGGGGCTCTCATCTTTAAAACAAAAGGTATACTCGAACAGTCTAAATAAATGGTACCCTCTGAAGACGGATAGCGGCGACCCTATGGGCCAAGGGAAGCACAGACATATTAATGCAAAACCGGGAAAATTACTTTACCAAAACAGTGATTAATACCCGGGTATAACGGTGTTTTCTCTATATCCTAACAATGTGCTTTCACCAAATTATACGTCAAATGGGATTCTTACCGTATTACAAAAACATCATTTTGTAACCGTCTTTTGTTCGGGGACTGAATTGATTTATATTAGACTGTCATTTTCATCAAACATAATAATGTAAGCAGCCAACTATATCACAAGTTGTCAAGTTAAAAGAATGAATGCGTGCGTGCGTGCGTATGTGTGTGTATGCGTGTGCGTGCGTATGTGCGCGTGTCAGTGTGCGTGCGGGAAGGAGGGGAACGCGCTGTTAAGATATTGTACTTTCTTTTTAGCCACTGCCAAGTGAAATACACATAAGAGAACCATAAATATAACGTCCATGTATTAATGTCATCAATATTAAGATCAACATCAAAAGCTAGAAATACGACATGAGGCAGCATCAATGCCGTCAAGAAATCAATACCAAAACCGCCTAAAAGAACATCAAATTGGCATATTCCCTATATGTATATGAATTTCTTGTGTTTGATGGATAACGATAACTTTACTTCTCAGCCGAAACAAGTAAGGAAGCAAACGTGAAGCTTAACCGAGTCTCTTTATATTTCAGATATTGTTAGGAACTGATCGCAATTTGAGGTGCAATCTTAATCATAGAGACGTTTTAAGTGTTTTATCATGTTATGAAAATGTGAGTGTTTAAGTGATATAAATCATATAACGTCAGTTATTCGTGTTAAGTTTTATGTTATTATTATTTGTTAAATCCTGAATGATAACTCACTTTAACTAGAATTGCGTTCAAAACTATTAAACATGTCTGTAGCGTAATCAAATGATGATGGGGTATTTGGCCACAATAAATAGTTAGAGAGAAGATAAACTATGGTTATTAAGTACATGTGAACTCTATGTACTGGTGGTTGCTAAAGCAGGTTTCACTGTAATCAAATGAAACATTTCAAAAGGCAAAAATGATGAGGAGGATTTTGAAATTTCATGATGTTTCTTAAAAATGCTTTAGCGTATTTCTTATAACGACAATGACATAGACATTTCTAAAACACGCTTTTCGCATGTTAAATGCTTTTTAATGACTGTTTGTCAATATAATAATGTAACATCTCCTTATATTTTGGTAGGATACAAGGGAAAGTAATAGATCCAAGGAATTTCAGTGAGTCATTATTCCCGTGCTTGCCAAAGTAATGAGTTGGTCAACAGTTTTCATATCCTAGAACACATTGAGTCGTCAAGGAATATCATTAATTTTTTTCTCTTTGTAATTTTGTGTAGGCTGTTCTGCTTAAGTCTGTATGTGTTTTACATCCAAGCATGACTACTTAGTGAATACAATTTTTTGATTGGCGTTTTATTCTTTGAGCTTTGGAAATTTTGATTATGTCTCAGATATGACTTCTAACACTTTGGAAGTAATAATTAGGTGCAGCAACAACTATGCATGGTAAACTCTACACAAGTCTTGACCGATAGTTAAACTGTTGTTGATTTGTTATATTCATTAGTCTATAGTTCGGAATAATTCAACGTTTGTTAACGTTGTTTTGTAATACCAAATTGCTTTACACAATTATGTCTTTGTTGAACAGCCATGTGCTTATCTTTATCCAGACGACTCCCGTTATCCAGCTCAAGAAAGGGAAGTGAACACAAATTAAAACGTAGACAGATAAATAATCCTGTAATAGTTTTTAAGTACTGATCCATTTTCTACGTATTTCCTAGTATATACCTTTAAGATGAGTAAAAGTCAGAACAATAAGACCGGCGACAGCCGGTGAAGCCACACCCTTAACCCCCGCAACCAAGTAGGGTTTTTTAGATCTGAGTGTTCATACATATAAAATATGGATAACTGAGCAAATCACAGAAACGTGTAATGTGTACTCTTAGTTCACTGATAGTAACATATCATGCGCACTGCTGCTATAAATTCAGATAATTTTCATGTGCATTCTGAGAGATTGCCCGTAGTATTTTACTATATCTCTCATGTGATGTCGCATGTTAAGCTACACGTAGCAGCAGAGATGATACACACACTAAGTTGAAAGCCTTAACGAACGTGGCTTAAAAAATCTCTAAATAGGCAACTTAGCGGTCAAGAAAACCATAAAAATAGTATAAATGTATTTCAAGACTTTTATTCTAGACAGCTGAAAAGAAATAACACCTCCCTGAATGTGAAAAGTTCTTAGTAGTCCATCGGTAGCCGATGATGACGTAATCTATGGCTCAGCCTGGGCGGTGAGAGCGTCTTTGGCTCAGCCTGGGTGGTGAGATCTTCTATGGCTCAGCCTGTGCGATGAGAGCGTCTGTGGCTTTGTAGTCTGTTTCTCAGCCTGGGCGGTGAGGGCGTCTGTGGCTCAGCCTGGGCGGTGAGAGCGTCTATGGCTTAGCCTAGGCGGTGAGAGCGTCTGTGGCTTTGTAGTCTGTTTCTCAACCTGGGCGGTATAAGCGTCTGTGGCTCAGCCTGGGCGGTATAAGCGTCTGTGGCTCAGCCTGGGCGGTGAGAGCGTCTGTGGCTCAGCCTGGGCGGTGAGAGCGTCTATGACTCAGCCAGGGCGGCGAGAGCGTATGTGGCTTTTGTCGTCTCCCACTAGCACGTGTATTACGCAGTCGTCTTTCCTGTTCAAAGGAAGGTTTTGCTTGATTAGGATACTGATCTCCAGAGCTGTCTTTCGTTTGCTGTAATCTATAGTTTTTAGGTTATCGTCCATTCTTATGGCGTGCCTGGCCCATCGACTGTGCGACTTAAACATTGCCTCGATGCTTGTAGTCTTTGCTCTGTCCAGCACCCCTTGGTTGGTGACCTTGTCCTGTCGTTTAATGCCCGTAATGGGTTCTCAGGGATCTTGTGTGAAATTGTTCGAGATGTTTAATAGGCCGTCTGTAGACAGTCCAAGATTCAAAGCTACAAATTAGCGAGATCAGAACAACGGCCTAGTAGATCATGAGTCTTTTAGCCGGTTTTACGCCTTTTTGCTAGGGGAACTTTGAATCTTCCTGGTGACTGACTCACTTTCTTGATTCTTGAAGTTATTTCTTTGTCAAGATAACCGTCTGCTGATAAAGCGCTATTTAATTTCGTAAAACTGTCCACGTTGTTCAACTGTGTTTTGTCAAATTTAATGACTTGTTGGCTGTTTTACGGGCTAGTGCGAGCGTGACCTCTGTGTTTCCGAGGCTGATTGTTAGTCCATATAACTTGTATGCTTCTGAATACCTGTAAATCATAATATGAAAGTGATATTTCTTATGTGCCATGAGTGCACAGTCTGCAAATACAGCATCGAATTAATTTCTCCACAGTTTTGGTGTTTGCAGCAAGGCGACGAAGGTAAAAAACAGATCCATCCGAGTGGTATTTAATGTAAACTCAAAGGTTTAAGTTCCTTACAGCATGAAGAAGAACCTGGGAGAAGAACAAGTTAACAGTACAGGGGTAAGCACACACCCTTGTTTCAGTCCGTTTGAAATGCTGAAGGTTTCTGTGTAGTTCCCATTGGTGAGAACTTGACCAGTCATTTCACCATGCAGCAAACTTATCAGAGTGGTGAACTTTAAAGGACAACATAGCTCTATCAGTAAGGCCCATAGGGATTCTCTGTTTACTGAATTGAAGGCTTTGGTAAAGTCGTAATCAAAACAGAATAAAGGTCATTTTGTTGCGTTATACATTTTTTCCGTGACTTGGCCTACTTAAAAAACCATGCCCGTAGTGCTGCAACCTAGACGAAATTTACATTGTGCATCAGGTAAAAAAGGGGGTCATATTGGGAGACTGACTATCTCGGGACACAGTTATGTATGTTGACATTCTGGATTAATTGTTTATATTTATAATTTTGTTCATAATGATTTGTTCAATTACCTTTGAATATACACTTATTTTTATTATGTGAATGACAACCGAATAACAACACTTCTACTTCTTTTTCCTTTTCTTCTTCTTTAAATTGCAGTATGAGACTTGGTGATTAACGCAACCCATCATATAAGAGTTGTCTTTTAGCATGGTTTTGTGCAACTAGAGTGGTCCTTTAGGTAAGACATGTATTCATGCGTACCTTTCATTTCATTGACCAGCTAATTAAAAATTACTGATTGTACATCGGGGTATTGTTAATTAGTAATTAGTGAAAGTCCAGTCAGCGAGTAAAATGAGTCAAAGAGATTAACAATGTATCATGTTAAACACTTTGAATGTTAGTCAATGTAAAGTCTCCCCTCTCAGTATACGTTGGTAGATTATAAGAAAAACTGACAAATCCAGGGAAGTATCATTGATCTGACAAGACTTTTAGTTAGTCATCACAAACGTGCTTGCCATTTATATTACAATTGGTTGTCGGTTCAATGTTCGTTTGTAAAAAGGAGATGGAGTTATACGCCAGACAAATCAAATCATAAAGCCGTCTGACTTTCTGGTCTACTTACAGGATTACGTATTTGATAATTTGGGTGTCATTCGGTAACATCATTGTCATTCTTTATGTAATGTATACGTGATAACATTGATCTATAAAAATTTACAATGTCATCTTAAGCCGTCAATGTTTTTATTGAAACATTCGATTAGTAAAAAGCTAAACATTACAACGTCCAATCCCCCAAAAAACAACGTTGGTGGATCTATTTGTGCAGATTGTTTTTAATTACTTAATTCCACGCACACAATTATATTGTGTAGTGGTATATTTTCTTCTTGTGTATGTGTGTGTGTGTGTCTGTGTGTGTGTATATCTGTGTGTCTGTTTACGCGATAACTTGAGTAATTTTGTTTCGATCTCTTTCATATTTGGAAGGATGATATATACCAGAAATATAATTTCTGCTATTAAAATCCAGAAATATTTGTGAACAATTGACGGAGTAATGGCCTTTATTGAGTATTTTTGCTATATGTTCTTTGCAAATTTGCCAAAAACACACTGTGTCACATCTTAAGAGTTAAGAATAGGAAATCTTGCAAAGAGACCTATCTAGTGATCATCTAACACCAGCTTTCAAAATTATTTGAATAATCAATTTAAAAATAGAGTTATGACCCTTTTAAGTATTTTGCTGTATGTCTTTGTTAATTTTTTTCGCCATCGTCAAAGATAGAAATCTGAAATTTTAAACAGAGGCTTAATTCACGGGTCCCTAAAAGCTGGAGCTTAATATTTTGAAAACAAAACAGTTTTGACAGAGTTATGTCCCTTTGTGTCTGATGTGCGTCGTTGTAATCTCTACGAGTACTATTTTTTCTAGTTTCAACATCGTTATGTGTGAAATGAAGTTATGCTTCAGATAAAATTGTATTATATATCATTGTGAATCACCATAAATAAGACACTATAGTAAAGAGGAGTCATTGACTGTGTTATGAGTGTTAAAGGAATATTTTGTCCCTCATAATTTGGGGAGAAACATTTTTGTCTGAACCAAGAAGATCGGGGAATTTTTTCTTTTGCAGCTAAAATGATTCAAATGTGAGAGATCAGTCTTGTCCAGTCTCTTGCTTGAACTTTCCTTTTATATCTTAGATTTTGTACGTTACACTTCCGCTTGACAAGTATTTAAATGGCTTGTGAAATTACAAGCCAGTCAATGTCAGCACACATTGATATCTTCTTAAAGAGGCATATTTTATATAAGCCTACTACATATCATTAACCAACCTTTTACTAGTTCAGTGCATTATCGAAAATAAAGACCCCGAAATCATTGAACTTATAAAATTCCTAATAACAGCTAGTATTTTTGCGTGTGTTTTCATACTAGTGTACGCTTGTTTGAATGGGGGGTCCACATGACTGCATGCATGTCTGTGTTTCTGTGATTGATTTTGACATTTGCATGTCTTCATTATTTTTTGAGTCAGCAAGCTTCTCAAATTGACAAAAAACATCATTGAAAGGTCAGGTATACTGTAGACAAATGGCAACAAATAGTTTCGTAATTACCTTCCTAGTCGCTGTAGCATAGGCCTAAAGATATCAGAGTTGAAAGACTACCCATAACCTATTGCCAATATTTGGTCTCATTTAAAAATGCTTATGTAACCTTATTCTAATTTGCACTTATTATTAGAAATACAAAGTAACTAAAAAAATAAGATTGAGTGCCCTATCTATTCAATTGAATGATTGTTATTCAAGGCTGTCTCTTCTAGGACAAGCGTTGCGTGAAAAGGTTCCATGGGCGTATGATATAAACCTGTTCTGTAAGGTTCATAGCTCCGTACACGATTTGTCACTTAGGTAATGATGGTCTTAAGTTCTTCTTACAATCATCAAACTTTTTTGGCTGAGCAGACAAGTACAGCTAATAGAAATCCAAGGTCTTTTGGGTATACTGATATAGATCAGTTTTGTTAGTGCTTCACTTTAAGTGATGACATTATCGCTCCAGCATAACCCTTGAGACTTCAGAGTTGAAAGACGTCACACGACCCGTCGATGAGAGGGTAGGTGAGCGGTTTCTCTTTCCCCGCCCTTTGATTCTGATTCGCAACATAGGTTGATGAACTGAATTATGCCGGAAACATATTTTTGCGATCACCCAAAAAAAGTATGAGCTGACTGACCAATGGAAAAGAAATAAAAGTGCTGAGAATGGATTGAAAAGTGTTGTAAATGATAAGTGGTACCGATATAACAATTAAATTTGTGTTTGCACGTCTGATCATACAAGTGTGACTTCATAGCCCATTGCTAAGTTGTTTGACTCGGGAGGCGACATTTTTCATTAGAAAATAAAATGTACAAACATTTCCTCTGTCAGCCTTGGTGTAAATTGGGAATAGTCGGTTTGACCCAGGACAAATTGCTACAAAATTATTTTTGCTGTTTGCTAAAATTTCAGTTTTCAAGATGGCCGCATATAAATTTCAAAAAACACTTATTGAGATTTAAAAAGAAAACTGTTCATAATTTGATACCACATTAAAAGCAAAAAAACTCTTGCTCGCTTTAAATCATAAACATGCTTAAATTTAGTAAGACTGCATACATTTTTATTAGAGTCATTGTCCTTTCAAGTTAGCGGGAAAGTCAAACAATGGCAATATTGAATATGTTTCAATTTGACACTGACCACAGGCTGATGTGCACGATACACCATTTCCTCTACAACTGCATCTAAACAATCTGTTTTGTTCAGTTGCAGTGAATCATCTAAGAAAATGTTGTGTTTCAGAAACTCTCCCAGTCATTTAAAGCACAAAATGGTTGTCCAGCTTCATAAGTCATATGACTTTCCTGACCATTCCAAATCATAGTTTTCATGCACATATTTAGAGAATGAAACTTGTTCGCTGATGCAGTAGGAGGTAGACGTTCTGGTGTCACAAATGGCTTTGTCACTTTCTTACAAAATACCTGCATCGTAAGCCTGGAAGGTAATCTGATTAGCTCATGCACTACAGACATACAGATCAGAATCTTTCTTCTTGTTTAATGTTATCTCTCATTGGTTCTTCACCAAATTTACCTGTGTTATATGGATAATAAAAAAGTGTATCTGTAATAAGAACGTTGAGCAGCATCATTTAACAAAACCAACACCCATAATGACATAAATCAATGGGTTGTATGAATAACATTAGCAGGTGTTCACTAAATTGTATTTAACGAATTTAGTAAATTCCAATAGTTTGGAGATATTCCCTTGCATAAGAAGTTTTCTTTGCTTATAATTTTGCTTATTCCTTTGCTCGAAGAGATAGCACTATCAAATATACATCGACTAATTAAGTAGACACCATTTCGTTTATTATAAGACTATGATAATAAACATCTTTATAATAAGTTTTGCAGTGCTAAATTATTTTCATAAAGCCGCAAACAGTTTCAATCCGTAAGGAAAGCGCATGTTAATTTTATTTTTGCAAAAGAGGTATCTATATTTAAGACATCATCACAAGCACTTAGACTGATGTTGAGGGTGTCAAAGGCATTTAATTCTTTTCTAAATGTACAAAAAGAGTTTCCACACAACATTTAATTAACCGTTTGATATCTTAGGAAAGCAATATAAGATCCTTTTGCTGAGACACTTTGTTGTCAAGTTGGTTATCGTCTTAGACTCATACACCCACACAGCCTCAGCATCAAAGACAAGACGCTCATTTTGGAAGATTCATTTCGTTGATAAATTCAAAGTCAACGTTGTCCCGTTCTTTTATTTCGATTTCCCACACTAGTCTAAATATTGAGATCAATAATCATGTAACTGTAAGACATGTCAGTTGATCAATAACTTTGTTTGACTTCAAAAAATATATACTCAGTCTTTGTACCCCAATGTTATTTGCCGTATCGCGATATGAGTATCAAATTTGATTACTAGCGACAGAAGACTGTTTGCTCTGTATTTACAAGATATCGGGCTGTCTGTAACTTTATTTTTATAACCAGGGTTATTGAGGACTACTTCAGTTTCCGTGTACCTCATCTCAAAAAGTTTTAGTTTAAAGCTAAATAGTTAAGTTTGTCTGATGTACGTTTTATATTCGTTCAGTTACTTAATTTGTACCGATTTCTCTTGCTCCATTGTGACCTAGACTATGAGATGCTGACCCAGCTTAGGTGTCATCAGTGAAAAAAAAACAGTGGTCAGACTAACGAGCATGTCCAAAATTAAAACAAAATTGTCAATAGTATGATTAATGCTATAAAAACGAACACAGAACTAAGAACAGCAAAAAAATTGTCAATGGACATTGGACGAAAGTAACCAGGATGTTTTGGCTTTGTTTTGAAAACAGTATTCGTTATCGAGCGCTGTTCAGACATAGTACTGCGTTTTTAACCACTGCTAACTGAAACACACATAAAGAGAGTGTATTCTCATCATAAATATAACGTTAATGTACTCTTGATATAAATATTATGATTTCAGCCATAAAGCAACATAAACATCTAGAAATATGTAGAATAGAATAGAAATCTTTTATTTGTCCAAAAAGGCAAATTTGTGTTCTTTTCACATAGACTGTGCGTGAAAAAATGGCCGCCTCAGAGAAGTGCCCTCACAAGTCCGGAGTAAACCGGAAATCAAGGACCAATACTTTCATGAAATAAGTTTCTCCTCACAGTCATGACAATAGAGTGATCTCTGATGACGTCAAATTTTGTTTTGGTGCCCAAGCAAAGAAAGCTTGCTAACTGCGCGCTGAT
>JAUUEB010489565.1:0-10755 GCA_032362205.1 Clione limacina | reverse complement strand
GGGTGTTGATTATCATTTTTTAAATAGATGGTTTGAAATCGTAGTTATTTATAATTTTGACTCTAGATACCTGAATTCTTAGCGTAAACCATGACAGGCAGAAAATAAATTCAGTGATCTGAATACAGTTGAAAGAAGCATTAACAATGCTTCCATATTAATCTTTAAAAGTCTAAAGTCGACATAACTCAATGTTAAAACTATTGACTATCATTTTGAATAAACATAGTTCGAAAACCTAACACGTAAATGTTTGTCTATGTTGTTTGCTCTTAATATATTCATTGTGTTTTAGAATCACGAGAGGTCTCTGACCTAATCTTTCAAATATGAACATTCAATTTGTATATTTAGGAGCGAAACGTAAATGTAAACATAAATAATTGGCGAGCTTAGTCTCATATCGGACAAGTCTAATTTGCATATAGTTCTACAAACATCAACATTAATTGTCGTATTTTACCGTGAAAACTATTCATCAGACTTGTTTATGCATGCTTCAAAACCAACTAAGGGTTGCGCTGACTAATTTATCAAACAGTTTTCATAGTAGAAATATGATAACACATTTCCTTTGAATTTATGAGTCCGTATAGCACAGAGGTAGAGCAGGTAACTGTCATGCGAACGTTCGTGGTTCGAATCGCAGCCGGGGCTATACTTTTTTTTTAGTTATTTCCTTCTTTTGTAATTTAATTTTATTTCAGTTTTAGATTTGTATGGGGAGGGTAAAAAAATGATACCTCCAATTACTGCAAAACGCTAATTTCGCGGGAAATTGTTAAATTGGTGAAAAATGTCTCGCTACATTTTATACGTAATGTATTGAAATATAATTGGATGCTACTCGGAAAATAACTAATCTAACAATATACGAATAATCAATTGCCCTTTTAAAACATGGTTTAATGCAAAAAGTCATAGATAATACAGTTTTTTTTACGAATAATGTCCAAACGATTGGAAATGTTATATATTATAAAGAACAAAACAACTGCATATTTATATTTTACATTAACATGCAAAATCTCAGTTCGAAAAAATGTTTTTGACCGAGTTACGGCCCTTTGTATTGTATTGGTAAATAGCATAATAAAACATGCTTTTTTAAATAATGTCTTAACCACTCACAATTGCACACTACTTCAAGAACATAATGTGTCATTTTACATATGAATGCTAAATTTCGAGATTTAACTATGAAAACTAAGAGAGTTTTTGCCATTTCAAAATATGTTTTTAATGCACAAAGTCATAGATAATACAGTTTTTTTACAAATAAACTATTGGAAATGTTATACATCATAAAGAATAAAAATACTGCATAATTACACTTTACATTTACATGCCAAATCTCAGTTCGACAAAATGTTTTCTGACCTAGTTACGGTCCTCTCATTTCACATATGAATGCTAAAGTGCGAGATTTAACTATGAAAACTAAGAGAGCTATTAGCCCTTTCAAAACATGATTTAAATACAAAAAGTCAATACGCCCCGAAACAAAAAACAATGTAATATGGACATTTTGTATTTGCATGCCAAATCTCAGAACATTATGTACAGGAGTATTAGCTCATCTACATAATATAAGTCAAAATCTCTTTATTTATTTATTTATTTGTGTATTTGTGTGTAATGGCATTACATCCACAGTTTTAACTCAATCGACTTTAGCAAAATGTTGGTGAATATTACCAGATGTGTAGTTAAGCTTTTGGTGAGAATCGGTCGACTGTAAAAAAAAAGTTATTAGCTTTTTAGTTTTATTATGTTTTCTCTGTAAATACCTGCCATCATGTACAAACATGAACCTTCTTCCGTAATTGCTTAATTTGCATGTTCAGTGAATGCAAAGTTCTATTTCCGTCTTAAATGTAACCAAAAGCTGATACAAAGGCTTGTAATACAGGTTGGTTCGAAACTTTGATTTCTTAAAGCGGGTTGGGAGCATATTTGCGCATAGCAAGAGAGGGGGAGAGAGGTCAACATGGTGGTAAAAAAGTCAGCTTGTTCGAGTTTTCTTTCTTTGTGTATCCTTCCCGTGTAAAACCGGGTACTAAGCCAGTAGTTTAAAATATGAACAGATATAATGTGCCGTTTATGCTAACATGAAGCATGCATTAACATGCCAACTCTGAAAGCATTTTGACTGAACAGAGTTACGAAATTGAGATGATATTAATATAATGAATATCATGCGCTTATCTAGGGTGAACACGGGTGAATGCCCACCCCCAACCCCTTTTCGTGTGGGCGCCTAAAAGTGCTTTTATAAGGAAAATGACCGCAGATGTAAGGGGGATTTGGCTTTGTTAGGGTGGCAAAAGTATAGTGTGTGGGCCATATAGTATTTGTTGGAAACTCAACGGTGTATTACAATGTTTCCCAGTATCCTTTTCATCAGGTACTGGAATCAGGTAATGATGAAGATGAAACATGGAAACTCGGCAGTACATCAGTGAGTTTCCAACAAATACTATATCATACTCTTGGTTCGCGATAAGGGTGCTCATAATGAACGGCAAACAATAGTATGTGTGTGTGAGGATCATAAACAAAGTACTTTATATTGTAGAAAAGTATTGTGTTTAGGTCCTAGCCATAAACTACATAAAAAAAGATTGTTTGTATATGTGGATCATAAACGAAGTACTTCTTAATGTAACAAAGGTATAGTGTGTGGGTCCGATAAAAAGTACTTTATATCGTAGCATGAGTATCTTGTGTGCGTCCTAAACAAATAAATTATAAAGTTGCAAAGTTTGTGCGTCCTTGACGTTTGTGACAAACTTTTTTAGTAATGAAAATGTTCACCCTTTCTCTTTTTAGTGCGTCTTAAAAAAATTGTAAATATTGGTTCAACACTTTAGTTTGATTTTTGTTATTATGTTCTATTTAGAAATAATACATCTGTAGCATTTAGGAGTAGGTATATTGGATAATCAAGATTTGATTTAAAACTGGGTTATTCCCTTAGCCCAAGATATGGTGGCTAAAATGTATGTGTAATATCAATCTTAAGTTAAATTTTTCAATACAGATCTAATAATGTATTTTCTTACAATTGCATAACGTCGAAGTTATCTCATTTTCATCTTCCATGGAACTAAAATTATCAACAAATCTTCAACAGTAATGTCCATATTTTCGTTATCTACCTACGTCTTTTCTATCTAAGTACCCGATCTTTCGGTTGGGTAGACATAAGGGATGTAAAAAAATCTCATAAGTCCCAACGGGATTCGAACACGTGACTTCAGCATGGTAAGCAAGTGCATCTACTTCTACCAACCACACCAACTTCAATGCGCCCGACTGCAATTCAGCTTCTACCTACGCTACTGCGCCCACCTAAGCTTTAGCTTCTACCTACGCTACTGCACCAACCTAGGCTTAAGCTCCCACCTACGCTACTGCACCAACCTAGAATTCAGCTCCCACCTACGCTACTGCGCCTACCTAGGCTTCAGCTCCCACCAACGCTTCTGGGTCTGACTGCAATTCAGCTCCCACAAACGCTACTGCGCCCACCAAGAGCTCAGCTCCCGCCTATGCTACTGCGTCCACCTATAATTCAGCTTCCGCCTATGCTACTGCGCCCACTAAGAATTAAGCTCCCACCTACGCTTGCGCGTCCAACTAGAACTCAGCTGCCACCTATGCTAACGCCTACACACTCACGAACTAATTAACAAAGGACATAAAACAATATTGTAGTTGACATGTCATCGCTGCAATAAAAGGCCAGATGCCTAAAAATGCCATTACACTAACTTATGACCCGTATTTTATAATTAAAAACTTGAATTATCATTTGATGAATTATGAACTTTAAGCTAAAAACTAACTTACAAATCAAGCATTGTCATATCATTTTGAAATACAAATCCAATTGATAATGTCAGGTTCTTTTTTTACATTAAATGTCAATGTTACAAAGGAATTGAGCTATTATTTTTCCATGAATTTCCCATAACCCCCTAAATCGCTAGCATTCGTATAATATACGTTGTTTTCATGAGTTGTTAGAAGGCATATTTGCGGCGAATTCCATAACCCTGATAGCGTGTGACTAGGAATAACAAATAAACAATAATTATATAGGTTTTATATACAAAAAACACCGGTCATCTAGCAGGCACAGCACAGGTGAAAACAATGTCCAGGGAGGTTATCCATAGTTTCCATTGCTGGGACACAAAGTACTATTACATCCCTCGAATAAATGTTATTTGCAATTTACGGCGATATATCCATTTAGTTAATTAGACTCTGTGTGTTTGAGTTTTTAGAGTCTGGTGGTTTGGTAACAGATAATTAAACGTTTAAACAATATCAGGTGAGTCATTATTTTGGACATTATTTTATTTTTTATTAGAGTATATATTTGTATTTGTACCATTTTTAATGTGTAAAGCACCTATACCAGTTTTAAATTGTTTTTCATCACGTACTGAACAAAAACGACTTAACAAGTTCGTTTGTAAAGTAGATATTGCGATCGTAAACAGATAAATTAGTGTGCACACCAAATAAGTGCGCCATTAGCAGCTTTCGTTCATAAATGGCGTGACCAACTGTGACCTAATTTATTCAAGAACAGGCATTTTTTGTGTGCAAAGGTGCAAATCAAATGCAATTGATTTCATGCAAGCTTACGTTCAGAATTTTGAAGTTTTGCAACTTTTTTATCGCCACTTCCAAGGAGACACACGTATACATTGCTCCTTGCGGGGGTTAAACGCCTAACGCTTTAAAACAGTCGGCTCTAAAGTCCGTTGCCTTAATGACTCGTCCATCGTGACCACGTAATTATACAGTATCATATCATTACCTTTTCACAGTTGCCATTTTCCTCATTAACTAAGAAGATGGTTGCTTTCATTATAGGATAACGTAATGAATAGGTAGTCATAATTACCGTTTATATTAGATTCGTACAAAACTCAGATCTTTCTTTCAAAAACTAATTATTCTAATGAATATTCTTTCTTTAGTTTCGTACAAAGGATTGCATGATTAAAGAGGAAGTCATTAGAAAATCTTATCATTAAACTATATTTACCTAAGCTACCCGTAACTATACATCTATTTCATTATAAGCCCATAAAACTAGACTTTTGAAGTAGTAATAAGCTAGTCTCAGTAGAACAAATAATTACTAAAATAACTCTCTTAGTAGCCATCTTCCCGGTCACGTGGGATGATTATGGTCAATAACAAGCTAAACATTTCCGGTGTCCATTCAACCTGTCATCTGTTCTTTTTTAATGGCGGTAAGATAGCAGACGTTAATCCGGGTCTTTTGATAAGAAAAACGGTATTGATAGGTTCCCTTTAATAGCGTTGTGATTTTAGTCTTATTCTCGGGTCTACAAGAATCGTGACCAGGATAAAAATATTTTTTTTTTGGCAAATTTGTTACGGCAAAATCAACAAGATCATTACAAGATTATGGAGTCTATAAAGGAATCTCTCTTGTAATTTCCCCATGAATATGTCCGTGGTTTTTTTTTAATTGATATGATTTGAAAAATAGTATTTTTTGAATAGCGCTTTTAACAAGGATAAAAATGTATATAGCTGCAACAAATTATTGTGTCAAAATAACTATTACTGGGAAAAAGAATATAATATAACAGAAATCGCATACAGTTGAACTACTTTTCAAAAGGTGGGCAACTTTTTTAGAAAACAAGTTTTATGCAGTTAATACGCGTTTAGTAGTCGGTCAGAGGTTCATTGTAGCCCAGTGTGGAATGCGTCTGTGTCAGAAGTAAAAGGTATCTTGTTCGAATCCCAGGTGGCTGGGAACCGAACCCGGGTCCTCCGAGGTGCTACATTCCAACTTACAGAGCCCCAACTTAGAAAGAAATATTTATAACAGAAAGCAGAAGATAACGTCGTCTTTTCTGCTCCATATAATGAAAATAAAAAACATCGACCTTTTTAGTGAAGACAAACGACACATAATCAGTATCGTATTCAACCCATCCAATAGGTTGAATGCAACAACATCCAAATGAAACATTAAGCTACATCTTGGATAATCTCTTTCTTTGTGAGCACGGTAGCTTATTTGTCACTGCACTCGATTACTATACATGTGGAAAGTTTGGGTTCAAATCCATACAGTTCTGCTGCTCTTTGTTGGTGAATGTCTTTGTCATATTACAAAGGGGAATCGCTTAACAGGCTGATCTCTTGAAAACTCTGTATGTATCTTCCAAAAGACTAAGATAAGAGCCGTCCATAGTATGTGGGGGCCTGGGGCCCAGGCTGTGGAGGCCCTACCTAAGTCTACCCCTAACAAATTAGACAATTTTCCTTGAAGAAAAAATATCATATTTGAAAAACAAGACTGTAAAAATTTGTGAAAGGTATAATTGTATCTCTTTCTAAAATATTTCAATCAAATTCACCCAGTCAGACTGAGAAACAAACATCACTCAAATCATTTTGCTCAACAACAACAAAATGAGTCTTTTCAAAGATAACAATAGAATTGTCGAAAAATATCCAGATTCTATCAACTCATATGCGTTATTCTTGAGAGGTCCGGGGGTATTTCCCCGGAAATTTGTGAAAAGTGGAAGTGGAAGTGCAATTTAGAGCCACTTATGAATCTTTAAAAGAATATAGCGAGGCGAATTGTTTGAAATATGGAAGCAAAGTGGTGCATTTTTGGGGATCCGATGGGGGGATGAATCCTAGCATCCCCCTTGGGTAAATCCCTGGTAGTGAGATGGAACATGAAAATGAGTTTATATTCAGTTTTAAATGTTATTCGTTTCTACGATCATTTGATTCAAATCACACTGATATCAATTCATTATGAGAAAGATGAATTTATTATTTTCAATATCAATTATCAACCTATTTACGAATGTATTTCTGCTTATAAAATATTTTGTCGGATATACAAATACTGTTCTCATTATCAAGTAGTAATAAAAACTGTAATAACATATAGGAAACAGGATTCTCATGTTAAGGTTAATCATGCTATGCTTTTTGTTTTACATGACACTATTTGGCACTCTTTTTGCCTCCCCCCCCGCTCTTTTTTTCCTCATCACCTTCTCAGCTCTATTCTTTATTCTCTTGGGATTTTTAGGGGGGGCATAGCCTCTCGTTTGGATTAATCTATATAATTTTTCTTTTTCTTTACCTATTTACTCCAGGGGCCCCCACATGGGGCCCTCAGGGATTTCTTTATATCTTTTTTCTCTCTTCATTTTTTCTACTTTAACCACTATCAATTTACTTTCTTACCCCGTGTTTGCCCCTTTTTCATTTTTTTGCTAGCTTTTGTGGGGGCTTTTGCATGACCTTCATGAGTTACGAAATACGCTAAACACTTACATTCACACTCACTCACACGGCAAACATTTTATCTAATCTCAAAAGACAATAGAGCAAACATTTACCAGTAGAAAACTTCATGTTCGTGCTATATTAGGAAGCAATGATAGAAGTAATGTGTAAGAGAAATTGTACAAATTGTATTAACCCGCTGTCGGGAGAGGAAAACTGATTCGTCTTTACACATTTGGTTAGGGTTCTTTTACTTCTTTACTATCAGTTTGTAAAACAACGATTTCTTGAATTGTGACGTAGGCTATGGACATTCTGAAAACTTATTTTGCTTTTAAGATTTTGGATTTGTTTTTATGCTTAGGTGTTCGCATCGGGAACCTTGGGTCAGGTGTGCGAATCGTGGTAATGTCAGTACACTTCTTGTAGTTATTATTTCGAGTCTCCTCAGTTCCTTCTTCTTCTTCTGGTTATGTTGATAATTAAATTTAAATATTTCAAAAACTTGCGCTCATCAAATTCCGCTCCCACCTACACTACCGCATATCTCTCTCATGAATTCATAAAATTAAATCAAAATACCCGAGAGATAAAAAGTTCGTCACACTTACCTAATGACCTTTAAATATATACTTTAAAAACTAGAACTAATATTTCAGGAGTAATGAATGTCAGGCCAAAAAATAGCTATTAAATTCAGCTTTGCTCAAATATATCAATTTGAAAGAAGAATTTAATTAATAATGTCAATTGTCTTTTTGAACCTTAAATGCAAATGATACAGAAGAATTGATTCTAATTATAGTCTGTCTGCTACAAAGATATTTAATAAAAGATAATGATCTGTGGTCTGCTTTTTGAATTGATGTAACGCTGCTAAAAAAGAAATAAATTGTGATAAAACAATGATTCATCATTTCAATAAAAACAGAAAGGCTAACCTTTCACTTAGGCGAGAAAATGGCTAAACAAAGATAGAACGTGCTTTATAAACTATCAATAAAATATAAAACATCTAATAAAACTAAATGTCTCTGGAATAAAAACATAAATTGACAAAGCCATATTTATGACCTTAATGAGTTAAAGATAAAATGGTGTTCTGCTTTTGACACATTTCAAATTAACCCTCAAAAAGATATAAAACATCTATTTAAACAAATTAAATCTGGCATAAAAACATATCTTAACACCGACATATTTTCATTACCTTAATGAGTTTGAAGATGAAATATTTTTCTACTTTGGACACAGTTCTAAGGTCGTTCACCTGTTGATAAACTTAATTATCCGAGGAACAAATACAAAATGAGCTTAGTTAAAGGCAGACATTTGCCGTAAACAATGATCAAATAGCAAACAAATTAAATGTAATGAAATGTTTAAGAAAATATCTCCGGCTGTGACGGATAAAGGAGGTGATCTGAAATGTGTGTCGTAATAATGCACACATTGTTCGAATGAAATGTTTCCATTTTATTTTTCCGTGAATTTCCCATAATCCTCTAAATCGCAAGCATATGTATAATGTACGTTGTTTTAATGATTTGCTGTTAGAAGGCATATTTGTGGCGAATTACATAATAGCCGGGGGAATGAAGGGTTTCTTTTCGCCCCCCCCCCCACAACACTACTGGACTTGAATTTTAATGGTTACATAGACACAAATCATGGCTTTTCCAAAAAAATTAACTTGAGCAAACTGGCCATAGGAGCTGACCAATGGTCAAAAAAATCATGTGCTCAGAATTAAAAGGTAATGCCGAGACGATTACAAATATGTATTTTTGTTTAGTTCTCAAGTTATGAGGTCCAATCTGGTCGTGACGTTATAAGGGCCCATTTTTTCCACTGATAAAGTCAAAATTAAAAATTGTTGTATCTTAATGTTCAGCACCAATAAATGAGTTGAAATTATACGTCTAAATCAGATGGAAAAAAGGAGTGACTTTTGGTATTTTTTTCGTGAAAAAATGGCTTTTTTAGTTAGGAGCTCAGCGTTTAAAGTAATAAATAGTAAAAAATGAAAGCCTTTTCAGTTCCGCTGGCAATTGCCGTGCCTTATTTCTCAGCATTAAATTAAACTTGGTACTTTTTGTCTACTTACAGTGTATACTATCGATACATTGAAGTCATCAAAACATTGACTCGTACAGAGGTCATGTAAGTGAGTTAATGTGATTAAATAACTGTCTTTTATGAAGAAATGGTATAGTTCTAACTAATAAATCGCTGGTCAAAGCCCCTGTACGGGTCGATTTTCAAAAAAAATTATATTGTTTGACAAAATATGTTTAGAAAACACTATTAGGAACATAAAACATTAAAAAAAAGTGACAAAAGTGTCATGTTTAATTGATTCTTGCAGAGGTTATGCAAATGAGGGTTTCTTCATAAAAGACAGTTATTTAATCTCATCAATATATTGGTGACAAACAAAAAATACTAAGTTTAATGTAATGCTGATAAATAAGGCAAGGCAATTGCCAAAGGAACTGAAAAACTTTCGTTTTTTCGATATATTAATATACGCTGAAAGATATTTTTATAACAAAAAAGTTACCCAAAGCCACTAAGTTTTCTTATCTGATTTAGACGTGTCTAAAATCCTAAAATCTTCTTTCTCCCATAATCGTATCTGCCTCTTCTTCCTTCTCTCATCCTCATATCTGCCTCCTCTTCTTCCACCCTCATGTTTGCCTCTCCTTCTCCCATCATAATATCTGCCTCCTCTTCTTTCTCCCATCCTCATGTCTGCCTGCCTCCTCTTCTGACATGTCATATCCGCCTCCTATCCCATCCTCATGCCCTATCTTAGTATTCTTACTCATCCACTTTTATCCTATCATTCTTACTCACCCACTTCTATCCTATCTTTCTTACTCACCCACTTTTATCCTATCCTTCTTACTCACCCACTTTTATCCTATCTTTTTTACTCACCCACTTTTATCCAAACTTTGTTACTCACCCACTTTTATCCTATATTTCTCGCTCACCCCCTGTTATCTTATCTTTCTTACTCACACACCTTTATCCTATCTTTCTTACTCACCCACTTTTATCTTATCTTTCTTACTCACCATCTTTTATCCTATATTTTTTACTCAACCACTTTTATCCCAACTTTGTTACTCACCCACTTTTATCCAATCTTTCTTACTCACCCACTTTTATCCTTTTTTTCTTACACACCCACTGTTATCCTATCTTTCTTACTCACCCACTTTTATCCTATCTTTCTTACTCACCCACTGTTATCTTATCTTTCTTACTCACCCTCTTTTATCCTATCTTTCTTACTCACCCTCTTTTATCCTATCTTTCTTACTCACCCACTGTTATCCTATCTTTCTTTCACACCTAAATTCATCCTACATTTGTTTTTTCATATATAACTAAGGGTCGAAACAGAGTGGGCCCACATTTCGTACA
>JAUUEB010489554.1:0-10755 GCA_032362205.1 Clione limacina | reverse complement strand
ATCGAAATGGGGGGGGGGGGGGACATTCCCCCATGTCCCCCTGGCTACGCGCCTGCATGGACACCATCTTCTACCATCTAACGTTTTTCTTTAAGAGTAAAATTATAGTAAAGTAAATTTTTTTTCGATGGCATATTGACTCAAGTCGAGATCACTTGTTTCCATGAAAAAAAGACGCACATGAATTTTAATCCCTTTTCGACATCAGTGAATATATATTGATTGCTCCAATTTGTACAAACCGAGCAAACCGTGTTTTCCTTTGCATGTATTCTAAATACGTCCAGTAATCAGTAAAATCATTTCTATAACCACGAACATGTTTGCATGTATGGGAGGTGTTTTGTTACACATCATTGTTAAACCTATTTTCGGACAATGCGTTCATGGGGCAGTTTTATGTAAATAAGCAAGATACGGCTCAGTCAATCTTAAATATGAAGACAGCTCACAATAACAACAACCACCATAAGTTTATGTAAACTTGTTCATGATACGATCAGGGTAGATGATTTTGCACACTTCATAGTCAAACCTATTTTATTCTATGTGGTCTTGAGACAGGTTCATCAAGTGTGACGTGTATGAGCTGCACGCAAGGTATATTCGCGGTGTTGTTTGGATTTCAAGTTGGCGTCGCGAACTCTTGCAACCTCTCGCTTGTAAACAGAGTGAAAATGAGGTATTTGAGAAGTCAAACGCCACTTAACGTGGTAGAACTTTCTATTCTACAACTTATCAAACAAAATGTAATTAGATTTTAGAGGGGTTCGAACCCACGATATTCTGCATGATAGACAAACGCTTTTATCCATTACACCAGAGAACCGATGAGAAGTGTCGTCAAAAATAACTGTATATTATATACCAGTTTGTTAATCACTAATAAGCATATATATGAGCAGTATACAGTCCAATTCGGCAGTAGCAATCCTATTTTCGGTATAACAACACCGTGAATTTCCCTAGCCGGCGTATGAGCTCCTATTTTATTTATTGAGGTTTGCAATACTCACCAGACCAAGCAAGGCAGAGGGAAAATCTCTCAGAGTTCCTTTGTATCGGGCACTGTGCGTCTGGACATCTTTGGCCTCATGGGTTTCTGCCTTTCTTCTCTTTTGCAGTTCATTATACCCTGATCAGATAGATTCGATATATTCATTTTACTTTGTTTCGTGAAATACTTATATTGTATCTTGTAGGGTAATTTATCTCATTTTTGCCTCTTTATGGTGACACTGAGCTGTTTTAGTTGTACTTTGAAATACAAATTCCTTGTGTGCTGAAATCAAACCCAATATTAAAATATACTTTGAGCTAAAAAACTCTCAATGACTGTACACACGAGTAGGAGTATTTATAGTCCAGCGGTCTTCTTTATATAACTATATATGAACCTTGTAATTTTCGAGATCAAGTTATTTTAGTGTTTATTCTTGTTAAGAAGGGTCCCTGGAGTGATAAAACGTTTTTTTTTAATTACAAAAATCGTATTTGGGCAACTCTAGTTATAGCATAAATTCAAGATGGCCGCCGTCCACTTTCGTTTAATCTCCACAACTAAGAATCACAATATATAGCCGTATGATACAACTTTTCATACGTTTATTAATATGTAGTTTTCATTTCTGGATTCACATTTTTGTTTCTATAGTTTTTTTCACTATATTTTATAAGTAAAATGGCGAAATTTGACGTTTTAGCAACTGCTATCATCAAGGTTATACAAACCATTGAAATAAACGAAAAATTTAAACTTTATTTTTTATTCATGTTGAGGACGATTCTGAGCATATAATTAGCTTCTTTTATCAAAAGTCGTATGGTTGGATTTTTTTCAATTTAATAAATCCAAGATGGTTGCCCTGAAAACTACACGATAAAACCTTTGACTGTTTCTTGCCATATCTTTGGAATCCAAGGTCATGCAATAAAAAACAAAACACTGTTGCATAAAGAGAAAATAGGATCCCAAGGTAAAATGTTTGTTTCAAGGTCATGCTCAAGGTCAAATATCAATATTAAGATCTAAATCTCAATTTTGACTTTGACATTGACCTTGAATATTTTGTTTGATTTTATAAACCGATTGACAACATATAACTCGATGTATTTCATTCACGTATAGCTTGACAAATCGGACTAACTCTTAGTAAGATCTTGAGTTTTGACCTCTTGACCATCTAAGAGGTCACTGCGTAGTGACCGGAACTACTCCTTGTTCCTGCGCAGAAGACAATTGAAGCCTGATGAAGGTGGCGGGAAGCCACTGAAACGTCACATGTAGCGATCAACCCCAGAGTTAAGAGAAGGTAACTTTTCTAATATATAAATAATATTAATGTAAATAATTAAAAAAAATGTTGCTTTAAAAAATTCCAAGGCATTCTAGGTACCTACAATGTATTATGATATCTAGTAGATTTTAATAATATACTTATCTATTTTAGCTTATTTCTTTTCAGGAGTGCCCCTCTTCAACAAAATCGCCCACGTTCTCCTGGTAGCAAGAAAATGTAATGGTGCATATTGTGGTTTTGATTAGATAAAAATAACAGTTTGGAACTATTGGGTTCAGTAACGTAAAATTTATAAACTGTTGTAGAATTTTTAAGATTGTCCTTCTATGCTATCTTTGTCGTATTGAAATTTCTTTCTCTTTCCTTTAAATAGAAACATGTGAAGTGATTATCTTAAATTCCCCCAAATTATCCTCTACTTATTTACATAATTCTGGCTGAGAAGTTTAAGAAAACCCGAGACAAAATGCGATTAAGTCTGTGAAATGTAGCAGTTCAATACACAAAGAAACTGCTGTAATTTGACTGATAGCTACATACACTACCAATATTTAACTATTGATGTAGATTTGGTCGACAAAGATTGGAATAAAAGGAATAAAGCAACATCTTAGATAAAGAAAATAGTCAAACAAAGATAAATAACATATCTAGTAGCTGTCTCTAAGTCACGTTAAATCACAGAAGATAAGGAAAAAGGTGAGTTTTAATTTACTAATGAAGATTCAAGATAAATTGAAGTCTTTCGGACATTGAGAACATTGAAAGTTTTATCCTAGAATTAAAATAACCACAATTAGATGCTAAAGGAATTCTGATCGTGGGGATAATTGATGTTTAAATATTGATTTAATTTACATCAATTGAAGACGAATGAAAAAGCTTAAGTTGCTTAAATCTACACAATAATATTGAACGTCTTTTTATGGCTGGCTTTGTGTGCACGGGATAACAGACATAGTTTTGACTCAATCGACCTGAAACTTTAGCAGACGTGCAGCTAAGTATTTGGTGTAATTCGGTAAACTGTAAGACATTGTATTAGCTTTTTTAGTTTTTTACTATATGTTCTCAGAAAACGCGAGTTGAATCCTAACTCAATGTGCACAAACATGCACCATTAACCAAGCATTCTTCTACCAGACGCATAAAATAATCGGGCTGCACCTTTAATGAACACAATTTTGTCTTTCTGTATTAATAGACGAGGAATACACTGATACAAATAGTTAATTTGTATTTAGGATGTTTTTCAACTATGATTTTCAAAGCAAGGGTGCAAAATTACGCGTAGCGGAGGGGATCCTTCTATTATAACTATACACCGTGGTTAACAAGTCTTTCTTCTTTCCCTTCATTTTGTATAGCTGTGTATATATTCCTTCCCGGGCAAGACCGGGTACTTCAGCAACTATTATCCTTTATAATTATAACCCTTTGTTGTATTTCTCTATATAATTCAATGTATTCAATCGTGCAGTTATATTCCCATAACGCACTCTAACCATGCTGCTCTGCGCGTGCATTATTGCCTCGAGTCGTCACTAACGACAGCAAGAAAAACCGAAATTATCATCAATCATTTTCTGAGTTTTGGTAATCAAGTAAAGAATCCTGATTTTTTAGGCAATCTAAGAAAGATTTGCCGCAACTAAGACTCGAACCCATGCCCCATAGTAATCCGATGTCTTACCACTGGGCTAACCAGGTCATAATAAATTCTAGTAAGCTCGTTCAGGAAGTATGCGTGCCACTTGTAAGACAATAAGATGGATTAAATACATAGTAACATTATAATGTCAGCGCTGTTTTTACGGCAAGCGAGGGTGTGTTTTTCATCTGCTTTAAAGCAGGTGCCATAACATATTGTATTAACCTTCTGGATAAATAAAGTAAATATGATATTCTTATTCTTATGAATAAACAAACATGATTCACGATTCAGAAACACGTGTAAACAATGTTTTGCGCTTATATTTTCCTTGGTGCATGCGCGTAGCCAGGAAAACATGTCGGGATGCGCCCCTCTCCCTTTGAGTTCCAAAATGCTCAAGATTTGCACCATTTATAACTCATTGTCAAAGAATTTGGCTATTGACTTAACACAATCCAATGTGTCCCCCTTCCCCTTCAAAACCTGGCTAAGCATCTGTCTCTGTGAATGGGAATTTCGAAAATTGTATGAACATATTTTTGACACTCCCCATCAGAGGTTCCACATGTCGCAATTTTTTTTAATTCTTCCTATCTAACACCCTTGTGAACATCTGGAATAAAAATGTAGTAGTTATGAACTTCTATATGCCTCATATGAGAAAAACAATGTTTTTAGACAAAATTCTAACTAAACGAATACAAATCTTCAATTCAAACAAAGTATACTAAAATCGTTATTATTCATTAAAAAATGTTTGAGAAAAGGATTCGAGCATAGAATATATTTAATCATCTATCAGAGCAATATCTCGGAATTCAAAAGTACAACAAAATTCAAGATTCAAAGATTCAAATATTTTTATTGAAGCTTAAAAGCTAAAGGTATTACATAATCAGTTGCAAAATTTTGAAAAACAATAACAAAAATAAGATAAAAGAGTAAATTAAAATACAATACAAACAAAGAAACGTATTTTACATAATGAATAGATAATTAAACAATATAGAAGCTACAAATACTCACGCACGCACTCAATCACACACTCGCGCATACATAGAAACATATATTAACATACACACATGTGCGTAGACACACACACACATACATGAAAACACTGGCACACACGCAAACGCGCATAGTGACATACAAGGGCGCGTACGTACGTACGTACGTACATACATGCACACACACACACACAACACACGCACGCACGTACGCAAACATATAGACACACATACTCATACACAGTAATACGATAAAATTACAACAAGTGCAACTTTCGACCGGCAAGTCACATTTGTGCATTGCTTTATCAAAACATCAAATTTTGTTTTCCCGGTCATGCAATCGGCCCTAGAGGAAGTAATGTAAATGAACAACATTTACTTATAAAAGTGTTTCTGTTTCATAGTATACTTTTAAGGTTTCTGATGCCCTGGAGAATTAAATATAACAATACATTGCATTCGATAAAAATCTCCAACTTTAATGCTTTTTGGAGGGGAGGGGGTCATGAAAATAAAATTGTCTGTTATTTTGCTTTAATAAAGTGGTGTTGGACCAGACTTGTGTTAGCCATATCAATATTAAAAAGATAAGATACAGAGATAATGGCTGAGATGGGGACAGGATAACCTCGTTTAACTTAAGATATAAAAAAGAACATTATATAAGTCAATTGTTTGCGTTAATATCGTTATTTTCTCCCTGCGTTCAAATACAATAAAACGTAAGTCTTTCTTTCTCAGTAGACAAAGGGACAAATTGATTAGAGAGTTAACCTAATTGACCGGCAAGTATTTATAACCGACTTACACTACTGTTATGAGGTCGGTCCCTTGTGTCCTACAATGCATGGCATATAGTCTGCTATCATGAGATGTTGTGGTAGTTTTATATTTCATTGATACAAACACATGATACATCAAGTTTACTTCAATATTTTTTTCTCCTTTGCTTTTATTCTATATAGAGGTACGCAGACTATTATGTTGTTACTCAGTAATGTGTTAATGTCTCCATAAGACATTTTTTGGTTGTATAGACGACTATGTTTAACAATTCTCAAGGGACGGACACATTTCACCCAAAACCGACAAATAGGTTGATGCCTAGCTACCCAAACTGATAACATAAGTTATAAGGAATTAAAGACAATTAAGTTTTTCATGAAAATTTTCATTTTCATTACAATTCTCAAAAAATTGCATGGCCGACATATTTTAAATCAAAGATTTTACATAAGCAATTTGAAATCGTTATTCTCCCATTTTTTTACCACCGTGTAATAACCCCAAAGTTGTTGAACGTAAAAGTGGTTGGGTCACCGTGACATTGCGTAAAACAGGTGAGGCAGAAATGCCACTTTAAATATTTGAAATATTTATGAGGATAAAAATGATAATTAGATATTAGTTACGCCCCGCGAGATACACTCAAGCTATCAGATGTATCAAAATAATAGTATCAGGAAAGATTTTGTGAACACGAAAATTGTCTTTGAATGTATTACGGATGAAAGGAATAATATCGCGATCCTTTGCATTTCAGATGAGAATATACGGGTTTTCGTTAATCTAAGACGATAGCAGAAAAACGTATTTTTGCGTAAGTCAAAGAGAGTTACGAATAAATATAATCGCATGATTATCTTCGTTTTCCCTTTCCCTCTTATTCCCTTGAGTCAGTTGATGGATTTTCTACCTGATATATGAAGCCCTTAGAGAGTTATGCTAGGCTTAACAAGCAATTATAAACAACTTTTACAAAATGTTTTTTTAAAAACGAGTTGACATTTAAAATAAATTGAAAACGAGCTACGCTAGACAGTTCAAAGGTATGTTGATGAATATTGGCGAAGATACGGCGGCGAGATAGCGAGACAGGTTAATCTAATAAAGTTGAAAGTGTCTCGGAAAAAAATTTGTTGTTGTTTCTGTCTTAAAGTTTTTGTTTCTTTCTTCATCATGTTTGTCTAGACTGATGTACTTATGAGGTGATCATTTCCATGCAAACATTTTGAGACATTTCTGAACTATTTTTAATTCTATTTCCGGTAAACATGACGTATTATTACCCAGCATAAATAACAGTCAAGTGTCCAGACTTCAGTCGTTTGCTTTCTTGAGACTAAATAGTTTTGGGTGCTTCAATCTATATTTAGAACATGCTCTTAGCAATCTAAAAGAACTAAGTTTAATATAATGGTGCTAAATAAAGCACGGTAATTGCCAAAGAAATTTGAAAGTCTTTATATATTACTAATTTGGGCTTTCAGAATCAAAGAGAAGATTAACCTCATTTTAAACACTTATAATGCCTCTTGTAAACTGGTGAGTTCTGATATAAGCTAAATTGATACTGATTCTAAGAATAGCTGCCAACATATTCCCGATTCTCTTGTTTGCACCTGATACTCGCCAGCCTAAATAGGACACGGGCAGAAGAGTCATATTACAACATCTTAGCTGAAAGACCTCATTTATTACACAAATTTATAGTTTTGATGAGAAGTAAAATAGTTGGCGCAATTAAATGCACGGAGAATTGCAAAAAAATGGGCTAGAAGTAATGACAAAAATAGGTGCGAAAATAAAGTTGCGAAACTTTTCCTAGCTAACCATAAACCCATTACCCTACGATCGAGTCTTGTAGCAGTATGCAATATCCGGAAGTTAACAAGCATTTTTTGGCGACTGACCAGAGTGTGCAATATTTCGACTTCGCTCGTTAACTCGTGAATGATTTTTCTTTGGTACGGCATACAGAATATAAGGACAAATGTTGTAAGCCATGCGTGACTCTATAAAGCATTATGCTAAAATTAGGCGCTATCTGCTGAAATAAGTGTAATAAGTTTCTTATTTTGTTGGTCTGTCGGTCTGTCGGTCTGTCGGTCTGTCGGTCTGTTGTTCTGCCTGATTGTCTGGTTTCTATCTGTCAGTTAGAGGGGGGGGTGGTTGAAATCTAATCAAAATAGTTTCTCCTTGCGTCAGTTTTGTAAAGCTTTGAAATAAATTACAAAACTGCTACACGGTGATTCTTTGAGTTTTAGCAATTAGCAAGTCGTTATATTTTATAACGTCTTAAGTATTTCTTAATCAATATCTTAATATTCGAAACTTTGTTATCACAATTCTTCCTTTCGAGATGAATTCTTTGCAAGAATGTAGACTTTATGTCAGAACTTTTAATTAACCATGAGTGACTTGCCGCTTTACAAATTACTTTTCTCACCAGGATTCGCTGATCAGATTAAATCTGTACAAGTGTAAAACAGCTGATTTGTAGACACCGTGCATTGCTTGATGGATATCATTTTTTACACGTTCATCTTTGAAAAAGACTGCCAAGAATTTATAAATTTGTATGCAGAAATAAATGTATGTATTTTTATTGCGACTGATTTTAAGTATTGATTTATTTTACTTAATTTTACCTAATTTTACTTCAGAAATAATTATTTCAAAATTATTATTTGTAAGCAGTGAAGAAGAAAAAGATATTTTACAATAATATTTAAGATGCCATGAACAAAGTGACACAAAGACATGAATACAGTTAATCTATTAAGTTAGAGACATATGTAGACGCCTTGGCTGCAATAATGTATGGTTGGTTTATTATCTTCTTTTTTTAAATGGGGTCGTTTCTTATATTACCTAGATTGTTTTCTACGTTAACACTCTTCACGGACTTTTTCCCTGATCCAATTAAAAATAATAATCGATATTTTCCGCACAAGCCATATGCACGACTCAAATTAGTTTTATTTTTAACTTGTCTCTTGGTGATCTGTAGTTTCCAAAAGTACTGAAGGACATAATAGTTCAAAAATAATATGATAAGAAATCCAAGCATTGAAAAATCCATACCTCCCATGTATGACTTAGCATTGCCCCTTCCTTCGTGTTAGTCAATTATTTCTTAAACTACAAATTTTGCGGAGCTCAACGATCATTTAGTGGTTGAAAATACATAATAATGTCATTTATTTAGAGTTTTCCCCTTTTCAAGCCGAATGGCCTTAACATATATGTCTAGACCGCTTCTTTGCGTAACAAATGTTCATACATTTGAAGTAACTAGGCCCTACCAGGCTTCAAAATAGAGAATCGTGTTTCCCTTACTTTATTGTAATTTCTTGACTTATTTGAAAATATCAAGTCAGAGACCTGAATTGACAGTTATTTGCCTACGAAGGTAAAAACTGTTCTCCTGCAGTTCCCTCAAACAGTTTATTGGGTCATTGAACTCTGAACTCTACAACAGGTACATCGACTTCCTGCACATCGACGCAGCTGAATAAATATCACATATATTTTGTTAATTGGGATAAAACCACCCAGAAGAGATGTAATGAGAAATTATCATCTTAATATTTTCAAGCAACAAATGTCAAATTTGTGATTTTGAGTAAACAAAGGTTTTAGACTTTGCAGTACTTAAAATGAAAATTATAAGACTTTTTTATGTATATCGGTAACAGAACATTATTTATATTTTGTCAAATTTCTGTTGATTTTTATTTGAGTGATAAGGGCACGGTGGCAGAGTGTTTAAGGCGGTGGCATGAGAATCCAATAATTCCAAAGAGAGTGGAAGTTCAATCTCACAATCGCACACATTTTCATAGTGTAAAGAGGGTAGAAAAGGGTCATATGGGATGGTGGTGCTGACCGTTCATGCTCAATGTATTTCATTTTCAGGTATTGCATGTACCTATAGATTCAACTGTGTAGGCACGAGCAAGCTCCTAGTCCATTATAGAGTCCTATAATAAATACATGAGCCATGTACACGTGTAGAAATCGAAGGAAGTGTAGCCAACAAGGCGTCATCCGGGAAAATTGAAAAATTAAAAAGTTCTATCCAGAAACTGTAGTACTCTTTCAGTTAAAAAAAGAAAACGAAAAAATATGAACAAAATCAATCCGCTATTGCAGCAATAAACCCTTACTGACTTAGAGGGCTGAGGAAAGCTATGAATAAATAATGATATGTATCTAGAACAGTTGAACTATTGATAGGAACTCATGTTGACGTCTTATTAGCATCAGCGTAACCAAGGTCGTCTCTGGCAGGTAATAACTGTCACTAGTATTTTGCTTAAGATATAAATACAAGTTGATCAACTGGAAGATAAAATTAAGAAAACTTGTTAACTATATATTTTAAGTGCTCCTATTTGGGGCAGACATTTTTTATTGCTTTTTGCTATATCATGCATTCCTCTTCATCGCGTGCGGGCGTGTTTCTTGGGTTGTATGTTTGTTCATATGAGAGTTCGGTCAAAGTGCTTTAAACCCCTCCATCCCCATAATTGCCAATAATGTTCACTAGGTTTAATTTGAGCAATTAACCACGAACTTTTGCTGCGGCTCGACCTGTCAGGCCGCGCGCCGAGCTGAGTTCCGCGAGCGAGACTTTGCGGATCCACCCGTGTTCCTCTGAGCGGTTTTACGTACTCTTGAACTCTTTCTCTCTTCAAACTTCTTTTCAACTTCCCCTCACGGTACTTGGCCGCTATCGGACTCGGACTTTTGTGTTATAAACTGTTACCCCTATTTTGAAAAAATTGAACTAAACCTGCTTGTAATTTTATTTCTATCTAAAAGCTTTTTAGAATGTAGAGAATTTCTCGATAGAATCTCAATTTGAAGAGTCGTGAAGAACTCCTTGAAAAGGGTGCACCAGCACCGAAACTAGTTGGGCAACCACGGCAAATCAGGAGAACCCACTCCACCCTATTAATAGATTTTGAATTTTTAGCTTTTTAGAAACAAACACTTCTGGAGG
>JAUUEB010489543.1:0-10758 GCA_032362205.1 Clione limacina | reverse complement strand
ATCAGAAAACACCAACAAAAATACTTTATACTATTTCGAGGGGTTAGGCTGATTTTGGGCATTTCACTGCCGGACTATTAGCTGAGGGTGTCTGTTAAATATTGCAAAGGGAAACAAATCTATAAATTGCAGGATATTGTTTTGGAGGGTTAGAATTATTGTTTCCCAAACTGTGTCAATGTTGTGCTCATATATAATTTACTCTCTATTGATATCTATAGACTAATTATGATTTGTCTTTGGTTTTACTTTACAGTTGAAAGAGTTGGAGGAGGGTCCTAAACATGTGAAAAAACGTATGTCATTTTATACATCATTTTTATGTCACTTTAAACATCATTTATTTCCTTCTCTCTTTTCTTATTGAGCACGATTTGGGTGAAATTTATTCTTACAAGGTCAATAAAAAAGTTTCCAATGTTAATAACCATAATACTTAATAATTCAAAAAGAAAACCAGAGTCGTCCAAAATGTTCATCTTTAAATGACTGCACACATTTAGAATATGTACAAGTACTTATTTTGTGATACAGTTGGTAGAGAATGATAATAGTAATAGTATATGGCATTTATATAGTGCATTTGTAGGCTTTCTCAATGCAGTTTATACAATATTCTTTTACCACTACATGCAATGGAGGCACATTTCCGTAATGGTAATGCAAAACTTATTTCTATAAAATGTTGCCCCAATGCATAGGTAAAAAGGTAAAATGACTTATATGCGTCAAATAGTTTCCAGGATAAGTTCATTTATTCAGAGGGCAACAAAGTTGTGACAGCTGGTATATATATATAGCAATTGTAATGATCATTTGATTTTAAGAATTTAGAACCAAACAATTGTGACATGGCTTTCTACTCTGCAGATTTACTTCCAAGGAAAGACGACTCTCAAGACGATAACATTCCGTTTGTTGATTATGACGAGTATGACGCTCAAGTCTTTAAATTGCCATCAGGGGCTGTTCCTCGTACATTGTAAGGAATATTGATTACTACACAACTCTTTATGTCCAAAATTGATTATATAATTCCCCATTTTTTGTATAACTTTTAGCAGTTTGTGTGATACTCTGAATGAAGCAAATTTTTTTCTTTTGAAATTGTAAGAAATCTATTGATAGAATCTTTGAGTTGAGTTTGATTTTGATTTCTAAAGAATTTAAATTCTTTTTCATTTTTCAAGTACTTGATGACCATGAAAGATTTTAAACAAAACAACTCTCAATAAAACCCAAACTAGAAAAAATCACAATACATAATTTAGATTATTTTTTAGTTTTGAAGACTTTGTATAATCTCACTTGTTAAATTGAAGTAATTATCTTGCAAAGCAGGTTTGATTGTGTTTCACCATTAGAGACCTGTCGATATTTCATTTGAGGTGTGCATCGTATGTTTTGAAGCTTAAAATAAGAGAATATTGCAATGTAGGTAGTTAGTGGGTAAACTCTGATCCCTAACCTTTTGTTATTTTCCAGATCAGGTCGAGGAAATTCTGTCCACAATAACAAGACAGTTCGAGGTCCAGCAATGCCTAAAACCTGGGCAGAGGCAAGACATCGATTGAAGCCACGTCAACGCCACATCTCTGATGAGGTGTCTGGTTACATGAATGACTACAAGGAGCCAGGAGGGAAGGACACCACAGCAGCCATCAGCATCCCAAGCTATGTTGCAACACGTGATGATATGTCCCACTCTTTTGGTTGTTACCCTATTCATGGCATGTCAAAATTTTTCTTTCTTTCGTTCGCTTTTTAATCGTAAACAGGGTCAAAGCTTACTGAATTTTAGCGTTAACATACTGCTTTTTACACACTCTTTTTTTTGTCCAACAAATGTTCTGCTTAACACATGTTTTGCGTTAACCCTTTTGTGCTTCCCTTTGCCCAGCGGGCGAATGCTATCCATCTTCAGAAAGTACTTTTTTTTAGACTTAAAGTTTAACATTTTGTAGGTACTCTCACCTATCACCTCACAGCCTTATTGTTTTGATGTTTAGCTGTGCATTCAATTACACAATTTCCTTCATTTCTCTATGTTCTGACGTCCATGCACTAATTCCTGTAGACTCTGGCCACCGACACTGGCTACGTTGTCTGTATTTAAGATATTTGGTCTACCTCTTCCCTTTTTCACCTTAGCCTTGCTTTGAAATGCTGTTGCCATAAGGTCTGTAGTTTTATTTCTTATTGGATGGCCCATATATTTGAGCTTTCTTTTATTCATTATGGAAAGTATCTGCCGAGTCTCCCCAAGTTCTTGTTTGACAAGGGCGTTTGTTCTCTTATCTGTCCATTTTACCCTTAGAAGTCTTGTCGTAAAACCCCATTTCTGCAGCTTCAATGGTCTTCCCTACTTCTTGACTTTGAGTCCATGCCTTGCAGCCATATATCATGACTGGCCAAACCAAACTCTGCCTATTCAAATAATAGGCTGCCATTTATTAGAGTGGGAAGTTGGGTGCCCGTTATGATGAGACTGGGAATTTGGCTGCTCTTCTACATACAATTTGTATATGTCTGGGCATTTTGATAACTCACTTAAAATATGCATGTTTTTCACCTTTTTCATCAATATTTTCTGAAAGCATGCTCCCTGGACCGCTTAACAATGTTATGGCACCATTATCTCCAAAAATCCTTGCTCTTTGTCAAAGCCCATCTTAAGAACTTTTTAATGCAGTCCTGAAAATAAAAACTTTTGTTCTATAGTGCATGGGGATTAATAAGAAGGAAAAATCTTGGCTTTACAATAAAAAAAATTGGCTTAATATTTACTTTTTGTTAAATATATAGAAATTTGATATCACACAATGAAACGCCTCCTTCATAGGTGATGTGAACTAGCTGAAGGTCAATGTGAATCAAATGATTTTTATGAAGTAATTGTGTTTATTTATGGAGAATAGATATTAGCCCTTATCAGAAGATTTTTTTTTCATTTCATAAAATCAAAACAGTTACAAGAAGTGTGAAAGACTGAGAAATTATCAGATATCTCGTAACATTGACTCCAAGTGACCTTACATGAATCTGCAATTCTCTATCTCACATTATTAGTGTGACGTCCAAGTTTCTTCCTCCCTGATAAATTAAAATATTTGTTGATGTAAATGATGAACTCATACATATTTACAAAGTATTCTTCAAAACTGTTTCATTTTCTTCTATTGAACAGAGCTCACTAAAATCAGGAAGTTAAATTGAGATTCATTGAGATGAACTTGAATTCAGTTTTAAAAGTTTCATGTCTTGTGTCTCCTCAGAGCGAGCTTTGAGTCGTGACTCGTTTGAATCATCTGAGAGTGATGAGCTCATTCACCTTCGACCTGTGGTGGGCAGTGCAGGCTCCCCTGTGGGTCACTCTCGCAACCTACACAACTATCGTCCCCACCGTGCCCTCATCAACCCATTTGCTCCATCTAGACTTCAGTTCAAGATGACCAGTAACAGACGGAGATGGGTGCATGCTTTTCCTGTTGGTAAGTCTAACATCTGGGACAAAACAGGACCAAGGATGAGGTTACAATAACAATACAAAACACCACTGTATGGATATACACAGTGTCCCAAAGCTAATACGATGGGCAATTGTTCTAACAAAAACTGAACACTTTGACAAATAATACATCTTTTGAAACATGAACTTTTTGCGAAAATAAAAAATGGAATTTCAACCAACTGTTATAAATAGAAATTTAATAGAATTAGAAATAACAAAAAATGTTATTTCAACAAAACATGCACATTTTTAAACGAAATGTTTACCTGAATATGGCAACTGATTAGTTAAGCATGGTTTTTATATATGTTTTTGCGAAAGATCAAATTAAAGCAAGGTAAAATTTCAAGAAAATAGCTAGAATGGTTTTTGATATATGATTAGAACAAAAAACTATTCCATTAGCTCTTGGATAGTCTGTAATATAAAGACATCTTTCATTATATTTTTTAACCGGAAAAAAGCCGCAGAATCTTCAGTCCCTGAAGTTACGGCTCTTACGGAAGAAGAAGAAACATAAGAAAATTCTAGTGAGAAGCTTGCAAAAATAACAACAGAAGTTAGATAAACTTTGTTTGAGAAAAGCTGCAGAAACAATATTTAAAAATAGCTTAGAATTTGTATTTCCAGAAGGATGTCACTTGTCAAATAAAAAATGGCTCAGAAAAATCATGCACAAGTTTATTTATGCTGATTTCCTCCACTACCAATATAAACTATATTTATTGACAGATCAGAAAGGTATGCAAATGCAAGCTCGTCATGTCCACTCTGTGTCCCACCCTGACCATGATGATGACTTCCCTTTTTCAAGTCGAGAGACAGTCCAGGTACTCAACAGTAACGCCATCTCTCATCTCATGCATCCTGTAGTTATGTAGCCTGTTAGGACATCAATAATATTGTTCATGCATTATGTGTTTTAGTTTTTGTTTAATTTTGTCTCGTTTTTCCCTTATCATCATTTTTGACATTTATTTTTGGATAATGTTTACTGTCAATAAAGTTGGAGTGAGTACTTGTCATAAGTGACATTGGAGTGAGTACTTGTCATAAGTGACATTGGTATTTCCGTTTTCCTTTTTATATTCACTTAACAACGGTTAAACCAAAATCCAAGGGTCTGTTCTTTTGCTTTCGGCTTAGCCATAGTTTCGGTTTAAAAGAAGAATGCTTAGTTTAGCTAAAGGTGGGACAAATTTAAGAAAATGTGTTTATCCGACTTTTGTATTTCATATACAATAGTCAGGACTTTCTCTCTCACATCTACTTAAAGGATAATGGGACGCCTTGTTTTGCCACCTTTGCAAAAACGTAAACATCTCACCCTCTCACTCATATTCATAACTTCGCTTATATTATTCATATGACTTGTTCTCTAAATCACTCAAAGGATAGCTGTACACCTCAAGACAGTAAACTTCACACAACGCCTTTGTGTTTCACCATCTCACTCATGCTCTTCCCCATGTTAAAGTGTGTTATTTGTAGTTACAAGCCGTTTCCGTAATTGCTGTTTCTTGTTTATAGAATTTGTTTGTCTATTTACTTTGGTATGTTTAGTCTTGGGCTAGTTATCTCTTTGTTGTTATCATTTCTATACTTTGAATAACTCATTACAAGTGAACTTGCTCAGCAGCCACCTGCGGTAAGAGGCCACCTGCCTAAAGTGGCCGATTTGAGCGCGACCAGTCAATTTTATTCTCTATTTTTTCTTTTAATATCAACTTGCTGTAAGAGGCCACTTGCTGTTGGCGGCCAGTATGGCTGCTGATAATCACTGGCCTCCTAGAGCAAGTTAAACCGAAATTTTTTCTATCAGTTTGTCTACAGTTTGTGACAGTTTTGGTCCTGTCGAAGCTAAGTAGATTTTCAAGTGTGACATGAATAGTTGGTAACTTATTTTTTTTCCTATTTTATTCAAATTTTTTACAGAGTAGCTTGACGTGTTGGCTAGTAAGTAAGGCCCTGCATTTCCAGGAGTTTAATTCATTGCTATGACTTAATATGTGAAAACAAGCAAACCATCCCTCTCTCCAGACAGAAGATTTTTTCCCAGTTTAGGAATTAGCATTTTTAAATAAATAATAACATAAAAAATATAAACAAAATTGATCCCTTGAGGGACATTTGTTCTTCAATTTGATCACATTTACATTCACACAAAAACATAGATTAGGTGTTATACACGATAATGCATATAACAAAGAAATTTAAACTATTTAACATGAAAACAAAAACAACATTACTGTTCACCCCAAGAGAGGGGATTGAACATACTGCCCTCTGTAAGTTGGCATGTTGCTACTTGACCACTCTGACCCCATTTTAGTAGAGAGTTATGCATTATGCGTGCACAATAGTTTATCTGATTTTGATGAGTCATTTCCTCTGTTTTTATCCCTAGCTTTACATTCTTATTTCCTCATAATGTGCCCTGACTTTGTTTGCTAGGTTATCTGCTTTTTTATTACCTGCAATTCTTACATGAGATTGAATCCTTATGAGTGTTAATTCTATCCAATTTGTGCAGCTTTTTTGTCTAGAATAATTTGAACAATGTCATTCCTTGCGCTTTTCTTGTGATTTTGAATGAGTACTGATTCTAAGAATCTATAAAATATTGAAACTTTGTCATTTGCTTTATATGCATTAGACTTGTAGTTTTAAAAACAATTAAGTTTTATGGAGTTCAGGGTTTAACATCTCCTTTAACACATTTCATGTTTTGTATTCACAACTTTTCTAGTCTGTAAAACAGTATTTCACAACCTGTTAATGAAAAAAGAAAACACTGCATTCTGTTTTTGTATGTTTTAAATGATAAATCATTGATCTATTTAACTTTAAATCATGTTTATCTGACTTAACTTGACTTGTTTGTCTAAACTTCTTTCACTGTCAGAGTCATTTCTACAAATGTTTATTTAGAATAGTTACTTGAAAGACACAACTGGGAAATAGTCAACCTGTTGTAATAAATACTTGCATCCTATGAAAGTTGAAACTTTTGACTATATCACCAGTCCATGTTGTGTCAGTAGGTATTCATAATCTTTATGGTCAACTGTGAAAGTTTAAGGTATATTTAAGTAAAGTTACCATACTTGTTACATTAGTATAGAGTCCCAATTTTTTGGGCATACAGCATTAGGTATTTTACTCATATTTAAAACATGAATTGGTAAGTCAAGCCATTGTTTTATCAGCTGGACTATCTTTGTGTATTTGCTAAGATTCTCGTAACATGTTCCAGAGTCCTACAGTGACTGTGACCACTGTGACAAAGAAAGATAAAAAGACGTCATTTTCCCTGACATCTAACAGCTTTGTTGATGGATCAGAGCCACTCAATCAGAGGTTTGACTAATTATTTTTGTATATTTTATTGTCTTTTTTGTTTTTATGAAACTTTTAGCAAACTTTGTTGAGATAGCTACATTTTTAAATGTAATCTCAGACTATTTACAGTTTACACTTTTAAATTGACAAATGTTGCCATGTTGAATGAAACACTTTTTCCTTTGTTCTCTATGCAGTCTCTCAATATCCCAATCCACAGTGAATAGTTTTGAAAAACTCATATGTCATGGTTATTTCCTGATGTTAGACTTGCCAGACCCACTTCCGTGACATAATGGAAACCAGAAATTCCATGCCAGCAAAGAAACACATTGAGGAAAAATATCAAATAAGAACAAACTCATATTCAAATAGTTAGGTAAAAAAATATCCTTCAAGTTTAAAGTGTAGTAAGAAGTTCTGAGACTTTCTATGGATTGTTGTGGAATCCTGTGATGTGTTGATGTAACAAGTTTCTGTCTCTCCAGCAGTGACAGTATCATCTCTGAGTCCCCAGTGTCAAGACACAGTTATATGAGCTCAAGACAACAGACATCTGATGGGAGTACAGGTAACTGACATTTGTCTAGTCTATTTATAGTGATTGGGGATATCAGGTACTTTGATGACTTTCAGAGTTATTGAACATTCCTGATTTAAAAAGGATTTTTTAATATGTATTGAATCAATCTTATTGTCTTACAAGTGGCACGCATACTTCCTGTAATAATGAACAAGCTTTACGATTTATTTTTCTTAGATTGCCTAAAAAAATCAGGATTCTTTACTTGATTACCAAAACGGAAAATGATTAAAGGTAGTTTCCCAAAAGTCTGAAAATGATTGACGATAATTTCCGCTTTCCTTGTCGTCGCTAGTGACGACTTGAGGCAATAATGCATGTGCAAAGCATCATGGTTACCGTGCGTTATGGGAATGTATCTGCACGATTGAATAAATTGAATTATATAGAGAAATACAACCTAGGGGTATAATAAGTTATAGTAATGGATGCCATGTAGGATTGATGAGCGTAATGAAAATAGACTTGGCATTTAGAAGTGGGTTCTTTTTAGCTAGGAATCTGAGTTTAAAAATGCATTACTTTAGATGGTAACTGATAATCTGAAAATCTCTTTAGTTTTACATTGTTACTATACTTTTTACTTTTTATATTTAATTAAAAAGAATGTTCTAAGATAATATATATATTTCACTTTTACATTAGGCTCAAGAAGTGGGCACAGCAATCGTCGATTCGGCAGTAAACTCAAGATTTTTGGCAGTTCTAAGTGGAACAGCGGTCAGGAATGGTCACCAGATATGAATACAGGTATGTACACAATGATAGAGAAGCATCTTGTTTGTTTTAGCTTTATTTCATGATTTCATCTTTCTTAGTTTTCTTTGTTGCTGATTTGATTTTGTGTTTTTGTTTATTTTCTTCTAGTTGAGAGGAAGCCGACCAGAGACAGATGGACGAGAATAGGTACAATATTATAGACATGTGACAATTTGCAGTTACACTAACTTTTTAAATCAGATTAAAAATAGGTAGCTTTAGTCAAATTTTTAGAAGAAATATTTTGTTCATATCGATTTTATTGTATAGGTTTTATACTTGCACCACAAACATACCTGGCTGATTCTTCCTTGCTTGGCCACACTTACCTGTCAGAATATTTTCGGACACTGCTGTCCCTTGTCAATGTTTTCATTGGCTTAAGCACCACTTTAGCAAAAATTAGACTTTTGTAAAATTCAAGAAATATTCTATTAACCAAAAAAATAAATTATAAAGAAAAGAGATAAATGAACTATTTTGCAATGAAGATTTTAATGAAACTTGTTCAAATGCCGCATTTGGGACCCAAAAAAAATTGTTTCATAGTAAGGTTGGCGGTTCATATTGTTTATTTATAGAGTTCAAAAGATATTTTGATACTAAAGGCAAACTCAGCTAATACACGGAGTTTGTAGTTTAATTGGTGCTTTTTAACGAGTTTTGACTGTATTCAATAAAAGACCAACATATTTTTTACAATATCAATGTCAGAAAGGTAAACCTGACTTAATTGGAAAACCTGCTTAAAATATACTGTACATTTTGTTGTTGTCGTGAGGACTTTATTTTCGCGATTTTGTGAGTTTTGTTTTGAAGTCCTGCGAATATTGATTTTGACTTAATTCTATATATAATTATATATAGAAAATGAGCTGTTCATGAAAATTAAGTCTTGCGAATGTTGATGATTGGCTCATTCGCGAAAAAAAGTCCTTGCAAAAAGAACACTTTTACAGTAGTGTTTGGTGTATAATCTTCTATAGTATTTTGATGATAGACTTTTTGGCTTATGATTAACCTTTGAACTATTTTGTGTGTGTTTATAGTCACAGGTGTAGACACAGGTAACTACCAGAGCACATTAAACAAGCCAGGCCTGACACGTTTTATATTTCCTTATTTTACTCTTTCCATCTCTAAGCCTTTTGGTTGTAACACTAACAGGTTTTTCTTATGTATTTATCCTACTTATGAGTACATTATTCAGCTAGATAATCTTTCTCTCTCTCTCATTGATCTATTTATCCCCCTCACTGATCTAATAATAATAATAAGAAGAAGAAGAAGAAGAAGAAGAAAAATAATTATAATAATAATAATAATAATAATAATAATACTTTTATTGCCATATCGTAAAATCATAATCATTTACAAGAGGAAGTTGTCTTGGCGTTGTTACATTCACACATCAATAATCCACATAACAAATTAAACATACATGTTAGTGTAATCATAATATCACAGTTGTTGTAATTACACACGTACCTTACTGTTTTAAACACAGGCACGCACATAATAAAAATAAAACATGAATGTGAGTATAAACATAATATCACAGTTATAGTAAGTCATAAAGTAAAAAGTTGTTCAGTTAGGGTTACCCGATCGACCCTAGAAAATGGCTGCGACCTAGACTTTTTTTTAACATTCTCAAAAAAAATCCGGAAAACCCCATCTTTTTATTGATTTTGGCTATTTTACGGGAAAACACAATCTTTTTACCTTTTTTACTTAAAAAAAAATAATTCCAACCTACCTACCCTAGTTTTTTTGGGCATGAAACCCTAACCAAACAACTTTGACTTTGGCCTAAGAACTCTGAAAACAGTTTTTAATCTATGAATTCATAATGGGCCAATAAATCTTTATGCTTATTAACCAATGAAGTGTATAGTTCATTTTGCTGTTAGTTTCGTTGTCTGTCAAGTTTTGAAAGACTGACAGAAAAATATTGTCCTGTTTTGGATCTGAGCTTAGATTTCTCTTCCGCGTATTTTCTTTACCCCTGAGTTCCCCAAAACTTCCCCTAAATGTAACACAGTTTATATCGCCGACAAGAATAACACAAGAAAGTCATTCAAAATATTGACAGTTGACACTACGGAAAAAGAAACAAGAACAGATTTTGTAAAGCTTATAATTAAAGACTTCCGTTTACACATGACTAATGCTACACAAAATGCACCAGTGATAAAGGAATACTACTTCATTGAAATGCACAGTGGTGAAATATCCACCTTATCCACCTCCATTTGTATTTCAAATCCATCATTGACATGTCAAAGTCATTTTGAATTATTCTAACTATATCTACATAATAAGGTTCAAAGTTTATTTATTTATTTATTTGTGGATGTGTATGCAATGGGATTACATACAGCCACAGTTTTGACTCAATCGTCCTGAAACTTTAGCAAAATGTTGGTACATATTTACCAGATGTGTGGTTAAGCTTTTGGTGACAATCGGTCGACGGTAAGAAAAGTTATTAGCTTTTTAGTTTTTGGTGCGTATTTTACAGAGAAAATATAGAACAAATATGGCATGAAACTAAATATGG
>JAUUEB010489532.1:7500-10758 GCA_032362205.1 Clione limacina | reverse complement strand
CTCTCTCTCTCTCTCTCTCTCTCTCTCTCTCTTTCTCTCTCTCTCTCTCTTTCTCACTCACTTCGTCTCGCATCCTTAACAAGTTTCTATAATTTAATATCTTCGTTATACCAGGTTATACGTCATTTAAAAAAAAAGAAACACGTTATCAAAGGCTGGTCTCGTTTTGCCGTCAACTTTTATATCGTTATAAATTCGTTTCTGTTACACAAAAAATTCTCAATTTTAGTTCACCGAATAAGTGAACTCCAAAATATCACCGAAATGGTGCCCAATGCAAAGAAATTCTGGAAAAAGACGGATTCAATAGCAAACATGGTTTGAAGATGCGACCAAAAATAAGTTTGGGTTTTGAATTTTGTTCCTTTATAAATATTGATTTTTGCTGATGAAAGTTGGTTAATTACTCTTGCTAGAAACCCGGTATTTTCTCGATGATAGCTCAACCAAACGCTGTAATAAACGAATGAAACAGGTGTACCCAACAGCTTCGTTTTACCCCGTATCTACTGTATAATAGTTTTTACGACATCTTTCATCAACATTGATTGTAGTTCTGAATTCAAATGAATCTTAAAAGGTACGGACACGTTGGCAAATATCATCTCATCGGTCAATAAAAGCAGACTGCGCTATACAATCTGTTGCACGTGCCAGAGATAATCAACTTCTTTCGTTAAACCCTAGTCTAATAGAATGTTACAGAGGAAATACAGATCCAATACAAGAGGAGAATCCCTAAGAAACAAATGAGTTGTAGTTTTGAGTACATAGCCAATTATATGATAAGATAGAAGAGTTTCCATGTATGTGAGGGTTCAAATTTACAACCAAACAGCTAAACTGACAATGATTTATATAAAGTAAACAATGGTATCGCCCCGATAGTGCAAGAAAAATAGGTCTTTGTTGAAATAAAATATAGAGATGTTACCATTTTGCACTCATGGGACTTTCATAACAGCGGAAACAGTAGCTTGTGGATAGTCAAAACTAACGTTAGATTACTACGGCGTGTACTATTTATTTCAATTGTGTTTTTTTAAATAATGTCAAATATTTTATATATAGCTATGTCTGTAGAAGATGTGGCTATTGATACAAGATATAATTCGCTGTTAAGGACATCTTTATTGTAAACGGCGATTTTTAAAGAATGTTTCTCACAGATTTAAATATGTGACAATTACCAAATAGCTTAAAAGAGTGGTACAGAGAGGGAATATATAAGGAATACAGCCCGAGTGAGGCAATACAAATCATATTAAAAGGTAAAAGTGGTGTATTTGTATTTCATATCCAAAGTACTATTATCATTTCCAAAAAAACCCACAAACCTACGTTATAAAAACAGTAAGCAAACTGACGAACACAAAAGTAGGAATTTTACTTTTACTATGAGCAACGGGTCAACGCACACGTGGCAGCACATGGTAAACATTTGAACAAGCAAGGCTTGCGTCGCCGGCAATGTCTCGCAACAAAGCCTCCATGCTTCCAACTAATTTAATTATATCACACATGTAAATTGCCATATTTAATACAGGCTAGTTTTTCTTCGTTGCATCACTAGTTTATATGTAATAGAATCTTTTACTTCAGATTATATCATATTTGCAAAAATGTGTTCATGCAATTTATTCATTTAAAAGCAAATGAGCACAGTAATATTTTAACATTTAGACCAAAAATTTCTTTTTGTAATTGATCTTTGACTGAAACGCAATGCATAGTATTCCTGTAACCCGTTGACGGTTGTTTTGTTTTATAAAAATAATATGAAGACCTAAGTACAGGGGGAAAACAATAGATGATATGATATGTTGAAATATGACGTTCACTCAATACAACCATGTAGGCCAGGGGTTACTTCTTTAAATATTAAAATACACACAGCTGCAAGAAATGTCATCAGAACGTTGTCTATATTCAGACGTGAACTGAATCATTACCAATTGTTCCTGTCACCCTTTGTAGGTAATCTTTTATCACCCCTTCTTATCACGGATTTAAATGAAGGCTACTAAAAGTGTTTTACGGATAACTTTCTTCCCTACTTTTGTAAGCAAGTCAGATCCATCTCCTCTATTATATATCTCAATATTTATTTAATGAAATGCGTTGTAAACAATAAATGTTGCTGAATGTATTTGCAGCTTGATGTTGTTCATCATGGTGATCAAGGAATCACATTTCAAGAATGGATAACTCATGTATTGGTCATATATACATCTTTGTACAGTTATATGGCATTTGGTTTGGAGATGAAATAAATATGGACACAGACATTCTATAGTCAAGTTTGGACATCATCAAAACGTCCACTTAGTTTTTATGAACATTATCCTGAAAAAAAAAGAATATACAATTGTTTTAAGAATACTTTACTTCTAAACCATGAAAAAATGAACATTGTATTAATGATGTGGTATATTACTAAAAAACCTGGAATTAAATCATAAAAGACTTCAATTGCTTCAACTAAGAAGATGTGTTTATATTTTGTCTGCCTTTTGAGTAATTTGCTTACTTAATACCAAGTGTTGCTAACAAAGCCAAGATGGTTAAATATTTAAGAGACCAATATTATTAAAAATGTAAACCAAACACACATGAAGAAGAACACAGTTCTGCAGACTTTCCTATCACAGCACAATTCTACAGTCACAGAGTCTGTCTATGTACATTTTCAGTTTGTACATAATATTTTGTACATAATCTTTTGTACATCATCTTTTGTACACTGAAATATAAATATAGATGACTAGAGTCACGTTTTCTTACCTTTTCTACCAACGAAGTTAAAGTAAAGGAGGTCGAGTACTAAATCAAGATTAGTTATTTTGCCTCAATAACTGTTTAACACACTGATGTTTTTTTTAATACGTTTGATCTCCGTCCATACAAATTAAAGCCACTATCTGACAAGAATATATTGTACACAATTTATAAACTTTGGCACAAGCTGCGCCTAATTTGAACAGGAATTGATAGACGGGGGTTTATTCTGGAAGACTAGAGATACAATAACCAGTTTTTGTTAGAATCATGTCGCTTTATTATCAATCTACGAGTAAATTAGTTGACCCTTCTCGAAAAACATTTACACATTAAGTTTATATAATAGATTAGCATAAAGAAGGCAAGTCACTGCTTAAGATCACAGTCATACATGTCATGAATATGGCATTTTTAGTGAATTCTCTTGAAATGCAACTAATGGATCTGGTAAGAAAAGCATATATTATAAGTCACATG
>JAUUEB010489532.1:0-5000 GCA_032362205.1 Clione limacina | reverse complement strand
ACGACTTATTGTCTTAAGCGTTTTACCTAGATTTAAGAATTGATAATTATTTCTTTTGCAATAAACATACATCCTATTGTTAACATAGTAGGGGCATTGATTAAGAGATCAGATGCATTAAAATCCAAAGAGGAGCATTGAATTTTTTGGTACCAGATTTTATGCAGTAATCAAATTTGTAAGATTGATTTCGTGAAATACCAAACAGGAAAAGCTATATAACCATTTTTAGGATTTAAAAAGATACAAATGTGCATTTGCTTGGTCTTATTAGGTTGTAAAATAATGAAAATGTACGTTAATTAGTATTGTATTAATGCTATGTATCCTGTTCTTCACATCACATGTATATGGCCAATATGAAACTGTTAATTCTTTTATGATAAAACTATGTTCAGTTTGTTAACGAAATATTTAAAACATGATAAATGTGGTGTGATGGTGCTGAAATATCAGAAATTACAACAGAGAAGTTAACAACTTCCACGATATTTTCAGATTTGACTTAGAGGTAAGAAAAACATTTCAGATTTGGTACTTGTAAAACATCAAACATAGCCACCAATGAATCTTATGAAAAAGCAAAATGTTAGATCACCATGTAGTTTAATTGATAACTGATATAAATTGGTTCATATCAGTTGTGCATATAAGACTTGGATCTGTTTTATGCACATATGGTTTATGCCTAAACTAAAAATATAATACCCTGTGTTCCTAAATTATACATGGCATACATATTGTGTGTGTTCTATTGGAAGTTTGGTCAAAATTGTTTTCTCACACAAGGAGTTTTGAAAACATATATCGATTAGTCTGAGTCATTGATGAATTGCCTAGTTAAGTATTTAGCGTCTGCTCAGGAAAAACAATTTAAAAAACGTACTGAGTGGGGGAAAATGAATATCAAAATGCAAAAAAAATACATTTACGATCTTTTGAAGATAATCCACTTGATCACACAACAAACTTGATACAATTCCACATAAAACGCTTGTTACACTATTTTACATTCTATTCTCATGTACATATTATTGTTAACAGTGTTAACATCCAGCCGGGTTGTAACATTCTTTTGCACGTTTAAATCATATTCATTCTTAACTTGTGTGAAGGAAGACTTTGGTGATAAAGATGTATTTGATTAGGATCGTTGTCATGACGACGATATGGCATCTGCGTTGGACAGCCATTCCATCACAAGCTCATGACTAAAGCGATACTGTTCCTGAAAAAGGGATAAAGTATATGTTAAGAAATAATACATACTTCATCTTGTAATATAAACAAATATAGACAGCATATTAAGAAATTCAGTGATTGTACATCAATTCATTTTGTATAGCCTTGAACAACGAACTCTTGCATACATTGCAGACAAAGCGAAACATACAGTTTGGAGGCGTAACGATTTTTCCTTTGCATCTATTCCAAGACTTTTAGCACTTCCAGGCATTCTTACATTATATAAGACAATAAAACCAATTATAGCACATACAATGGTTGAAATTTATTTACCGAAGTAACACGCGTTCTTTAAAAAGAACAAGAAACGAGCTTGTTAGTTGCCTATTTCTAAAGTAAATCCGTGACCCCTGTTTGTTAGCACACAATACTCGCCCTCAATTGTTGTTCGCGGAAACAAAAAGAATTGTGCTCTTTGTAAATTGTAAGGATCTGTGTTTGCATACTTAAAACTATTAGTAAACATCTTTTTTGATAAAATAAACGAATTTTCATCGTGGAAATAAGAAACAAAGGTTGGCTTTCGTCGTTAAAATAAGTTTCAACCATGACTCCTTTTGTTAATATAGGAGCCTCGGTCACATGTAGACATAGCTTTACACATACACATAAAGGCACAGTTTCACACATGTAGACATAGGTACGGGGACACATAAGGATCCACCCAGGTTTGATTCAAATCAAGGTTACCACACATTTGTTCTTAAATTCCCTAAAATTCAGGATTTGTACTCATGATACCCAACAGTTGGAAGTTGGTAAGTGACAATGATTAAAGAAAATGCGCGCTTTCCTCGTTGTCGATTGTGACAAATCGAGTTAGTCATAATGAACGCGCAATGCATCATGGTTCCCGTTATTTATGGGGATATAACTTGTAAGATTGTAACTACATAGAAAAATTCAATGTAGTGACTGTAAGATGTACAAAGAAAACAATATATTGCGTTTAGCAAATTAACTCACCATGTTTTTTTAATTTTGTCAGAGACCCTTGTAAAGCGAAAAACAAAATAAGGCTCTATAATACTTTATACTACACAGATTCACAAATATACATTTTTTTCTATTAGATTTTAAAGATTTTTAAGATTTTTGAATTATTTATGAATCAGGCCAGATTGGGAGGCTATACGAAATTGAGAGCATCAACATGCTACCGCGTTACAGCTCAGACTGTACAACACTGAAGCGAAACACATACAAATAGGTGTTTCTAAAGCATGCTTACCATATTGTCAATAAGCTGAGTCCTGTTTAGCCGCAACTGTTTGACTGCTTGAAATACATCAACTTCCTTCTCCTTTTTTACACGCTCAAGTATGGTCAGAGCTGCACAGAACAGTCCACTACGACTAGCACCATTCCTTTAAAAAAAATGCAAAGGATTGATTTATACAAAACACATTCATTTGGTTATACAATTTAGTAACAAAATGTGTTGTATTTCCTAGACATGAATTTGCTACGACTTTTAAAAAATTGTCATTTTAATAATGAAATTTGTCAAGTAAAGTGAATCGGAACTAGATGTTTTTCTCTTAAAAGCAAGTGTGCTATTTTCCTTTATATATACCTTCATAGTACTGGCAAAAAACACTTAAGTGTGTTTTTGCGTTGGTAATTGTATACTTGCTTAGACTCAATAACATTATATCTATCACTCTAGCAGTCTAAATAACGGAGTACGTCATAGGAATGGCTAGTGGTTGGAGGAACAACTAAAAAGTGTTTAAATGTGTAAGACTTTTACTTATGCAACATCGCATGTAATTCTTTATAAGTAAACTGAAGATTACATATGAAATAAATGGACAATACATTTAATACATGTCCATGTATTTTGTTTGGTAATTTTTTTTTAATACACTTTGATGAATTTAATTTATCAATTTAAATTTATTATATCCCTCTCTCCTAGTATTTTGTTATATCCTCTCTTTTCCCAAGATTCCAGTAAACGACTGTGACTTACATGCAGTGAACTGTAATAGGACCAGTTTGAATTTGAGTCTGCTGCCATGTATCTACCATATCTACCAACTCCAATAATGCCCTTTGAGAACTGGGTGTAGCTGAGCCTTCTTGCCAACGATGAAAGTGGAACTGTCGGACTTGTCTTGTTGCACTATTTGGCTGATGTGGACAATAAGACAAATTATCAAACTGACGAAATTCAAACGCGACATTTTGTTCTTATTTATGGTGTAAAAGTAAAAAAGGCCAAACAAAAAGTAGATTTTTTCAGGCGAGTTTAAATAAACTTTTATTTACATATTTATTATTATCTGATGTCTATGAGATTCAAATAAGAAGAGAAAAAGCAATTTAGGAGACTGAATACTTTGATATTCATATTGAATGTACATAGTCATTGTGTTCTTTGTAACATACTTTTTATCACTGCACAACATTATGAAGACTAGTTTAATCTAGTTTTAAATGTTAAAAAGACGAAAATATTCTGCTCAAAGACATATTAACTAATACTTACCACTTGTGTGTTGGTCAAAGTAAATTCCCTAACAGTAACAATGGGATTGGACTTGATCTCAGAAGTTGTCTCCACTTTAAAAGGCCCATACTCTGTACCCTCAGTCTCTTCACTCCAGTACTGCTCACAAGTCTGAGGATTGTCATCCTTTGAACGAAATGTGCATACAAAACATGCAAGAAAGTACCTCTCTGTTTTACTTAACTTGTTTATATTTTTGGAACAAAAATGATATTTTGTTTGGTAATGTTGAAACCTTTTAAAATTAGCACACTATTAATATTTGTATCAATAGGAGAGTTGGGAAAACCCGTTCATCAGAATTCAAAACTTGATGTTTTCATCATTACAAAAAACTAATAAAGATAATCAAACAATATTTGTTTCATAAAGAAATTAAAAACCCATTAACATTGCGAAACACATAATCCGGACAGTTTAAAGCTAAATACACCGGTTTAGACCAATGTAAAATTGGGAGATCTTGTCCAGTTGGGAAAGAAATAGTCCATGTAATTTTAAGGTCATATATCTTTTCTATCTTTATTTAGCTCATGTCATACAAATTTGACTTCCAATGATTATTATATTACAACAGCGACGATTTTTTTTGGAGCCAGTTCTCCAAAATGGTTAAAAACGCTCTTTAAATAAGTAGAGAAGTGGTCCAGGCCAGTTATCCCCATCAGCATGTTTGTCATAAAAGATTGCTTAATTTCAACAATTATATAGGATTGAAGATGTTTGTAGAAATAAATACTACATACATTGTATTTAAGAATGATATAAGACAAATATTATGTATGAACATATCAATCATCAAGTCAATGTTAACAAGTTTACTTTGATAGCTAAAAAACGATTTTGCTCTAGTTTTTCCACTCTCCCCTAGATGACAATTCCTTCAAAATAAAGCATGTGCAAATTTGTTCACATTCCTTATACAAACGCTAAGAAAACAAACAAAAAACGAACAAATATTTGTGTATCTTTTTTCACATATTCTTAAACGGAAGTAAACGTATGAAATAGTGATCAAAAGCAACTAAACACTTGAATTCACAATGACCCTTTTCTAACTTTCAATATGTTTCTCTAAAAAATGTGCATGATCAACTCGTTCTTACAGAATTATTTTGTTCCCCGATCACAATTTGTGACTCGGGGTATATTTTCGTTTTGTCTGTCTGTGTATCTGTGTGTCTGTTAACGCAATAACTCAAGAAAGATACAACTGATTGACTTCAAATTGCGTACGATT
>JAUUEB010489521.1:0-10758 GCA_032362205.1 Clione limacina | reverse complement strand
CAACATAAACGAAATGAAGTTTAAAACCCAAAATAACAATTATAAATAACAACATCACCTCTATATTCACCAAGGTGCGCCATATGCTGTCTATATCCCACAAGCATGCTCATGCAATAGTCTGACGTCTCCTTTGTTACATAGCCTTGGTCAAATGGCAACTGAAATTGGCAGATGCAGCATGCATAACTTAACAACAAATGTTAGATTAAATAAGAATGTAGGCAACAATGATGACTGTTAATAATGAAACAAAATCAAAGCACAGCATTCTGCTGTACTTCAATATCACTTCTTCAAAGATGCCCAGCTTTACTCTAAATTTTTTGTTCTAATTCTATTTTCTTTGATATTTCATGAGGACTATGAAGATAACCTTTGACCTCTATAACCATAGGTGATTCAAATCAAATACTATTTCATAGGTGATTCATTTTTATATTTACACTAGTGGCTTAGTACCCGGCCTTGCCCGGGAAGGTTACAAACAGAAAAAAACACTAACACGCTGACTTTTTAACCACCATGTACACCCTGTCCTTCTCTCTCCGCTATGTGCAAATATGTCCCCACCCGCTTTAAAAAATCATAGTTTTAAAACAATCTGTATTACAATTCACTTTTTATATCAGTTTTCGTTTACATCTGCTAATAAGACTATTATTTAACTTTAATTTCACTGAACGTGCGAATTGAGCACTTCCGGAAGATGGCTCATATTTGTTCATAATCATGGCGCGTTTTTTTCTTCTGATAAAACATAGTCAAACTAAAAAGCAAATAACTTTTCTTACAGTTGACTGATTTTCAACAAAAACTTAACCACACATCTGGTAATAACTACCAGCATTTTGCTAAAGTTTCAGGGCGATTGGTTCAAAACTGTGGCTGTAATCCCATTGCATACACACAAATAAATAAATAAACACACAATTTTGAATCTTATTATGAAGATTTCATAAGGGTGTGTCATAAAAGGTGCTTCACTGCAACAGAGAAGGCACTATATATCTTCTTCCACAAGGTCCCCTGAGATGACATCCACAAGGTCCCCTGAGATGACATTTGTGTTAAAAAATGTTCATACATGAGATAAACCTACTGGAACTAAACTTGCAGACTTTCTTTCATTGCGTACTCAATCTGCCACTGCAGTTTCTTGCAAATTTCAAAGGCAAATATTGCAACAATTCAATAAAAAAGGCAAGTATCGCAAGGAACATAGCAAATATTATAAACACATATAATCTATACCTACTAGTAATCTTACTTTTTTCAACAAAAGAGTATTTCAGGTAAAACTTTAAAAAGTAAAATAAACTCTACAATGCTTTCTGGTCAATTTGTGAACATTCTTAGTAAAAATAAATCTAAACTGATGTAAAGAGGATATTTAAATTTGCTTATTTTTCTTTTTTTAGAAAAAGTGAATCCTGCAAAAATGTGGTAGAAAATGTGAAAATTGTGGCAAAGAGTAAAACACTGATATGACAACAAATGGTAAAAGTATTTCACTGCCACAAGCATGCAATTTTCTGCAGTGACAGCTCAAATACAGCAATTTGGACAGAAAGATGATGAATAATCAAGATTGAGAGAAATGAACAAACTCCACAGCTAGTTCAATGTGTTTAAATGAATATCAATATCATTAAAACTTAATCTATATATCTATATATCTATTCATCAATATCTAACTTCTGTTCTATGAAGTTTGTATAGAAATTCAGTTTTATAATAATTGTGTTGACTACAAAAGTGTTATAGTTAGGGTAAAGTAAAGTTAGAAATTAAAACACTTTAAACGAAGACAGAAATATTTCTCATCTTCTAGAAACTTAGTGCAGAAGAATTCACAACAGTCAAACTGGCTTGAACGGCACATGCTATTGTTTTCACTTAAACGGAACAAAAACCTGACTCATTTCTCTCTCTTTATCTTTGTTAAAGAAACATGTTTAAACGGACAGATAAAAATTATTGATTTAATGCAATGACTTGGTGCATCAAAAAATAAATCTTGCGAAAAGCACAAAAAGTTTACTAGCCAACATGCATTTGACTAATATTCTAAGACAGGCCCTCTTGTATTGGTATAACACATATGTAAATATGCATGTGATTGTTGCCCACCTTCGGGAATAAAGTAAGATACAGATCAGGGCATTGACAGACGTCAAACACCCGCTGCAAGTTTACTGCTAGCATATGATATTTTATAGTAAAACAAGAAAACTTTAAGGAGGAGCCTACTCAGCGCATGTGAATGGTTGACAGAAATTTTTTTAACAGAACAAAATCGTTCTTCACAAAAAATTTGGTTTAAGCGACTGTATTTATTTCAAATATCTTAAGGAAACTTTTTTAAAGCTAAATAGTTTGTGTTTAAATAATTTCAACATGCACTTAGAGACCCATAATTCTATTGCAGAGAAACAGCTTTTATTAACCTTATTATTTCTTCAGTTGATCATATTGACCATTAAAGGCCTAATCATGAGCTACTTAACACCTGCCTTCAATACCCTAAAGGTTAAGTTAATACATTATTTGTATGTAAAATCTCTGCTTTATATGAGTAAAAAACTTCAATTTGTCAATCCTCATTTTAGTTTTACAAAAATATACCTCAAATGATGGAGAAAGACACTAATCAACTCAGAATTTTTAGTATAGTTTACTCCCTTAAACGACACAGCGTCAGTGATTATTTCTCATTAAAGAAGGATGTTGCCTACCATGACATGTGATCAAAACCTTTAAAAATTTTGTTCAGTTTTATATTCTTATGTTAGCTTTGATGAAGTTTCTTAAAAAGTGACTCCATTTAGAGCTAATAATACTTTCTAAACACTTTTTATAGGATTAGTTTTAACTTCATTATAAATCATTTTTGTGTTAAGCAGTTTGCTACAAACAATCAGTAAACTTATCTGATTAAGAACAAATAAACCAACCAAATAATAAATCATCTGAATTTGAGAAGTTGGATAGAGAAATATTTCAGCACTAAAAAAAATATAGTAAAAACCAATCCCAAGCCGTCATCTATTCACTAAGAAAATCTCTAATAGTCTGGTAGTATCTCAGAATACCCCTTGAAATAGTATAAAGTGTTTTTGTTGGTGTATTCTGATTTTACAGTAGGTCTAGAGTCAAAAACCTTTTGATGCCACTCTGGCATCATTGAGGAATTTTCCAAATACTGACCACAAGAGCTGACCAATGGTCAAAACCTAAAAGTGCTCAGAAATGGTTGCAACGAAAAAGTATGACTGAGAACATTAAAAATATGTATTTGCTTTTGCGCTAGAACAATTAGTTCCTGAGTTATTGTCAAATATGTCTGTGTGATGTCATAGAAAATGACATCAAGTCATTAAAAATGATACTGAAAAAACGGATATTATGATTTAATCATTAACTTATGTTTGTCATACTTTTTCGTTATCTTATGTTTGTAGCTCAACAAATGTGTACATTAATAACATGTACTTGATGAGACGGATCAAATAAAAACATTTTGGGTGATATTGGTTGACTTTTACATGAATATTTGACCATATTATGTATTATGTGTTATGTGATCACGATATATAGCATTATATAGTAATTTATAGGACTTTTCTAAGAAGGTCGCCACTGTTCAAGTCAATTTCCAAAAATGTATAGTGTTTAATCCTTTGTATGTTTAGAACACACTTAAGTAATCAAGAAAATGTAGATTAGATTAAAATTTCGCAATAAAGCAACGACATTGCCTATGAAAATAGATATGTCCTATAAATTACTATATAAAAAGTAAAAAAATGTTTTTATTGGATTCGTCTTGTTGAATACATGTTTTCAATGTACCCATTTGTTGAGCTACGAATATAAGTTAACAAGAAAAATATTATATGTTTTTCAGTAACATTTTTAATGTTGTGAAGTCATTTTTCATGACGCCACACTGGTCAAATTGGACCATAACTGAGGAACTAATTGTAGTAGCGCAAAAAAGAATACATACTTAGAATCGTCTCAGTCATACCTTTCATTTGCAACCATTTCTGATCAATGCTGTGCATTTTTAGGTTTTTAACATTGGTCAGTTCTTATGGTCAGTATTGTGAAAATTCCCCACTGGTGCCATAGTGGCATCAGATGGTCTCTGACTCTAGATCTATTGAACATCAGAAAACACCAACAAATATACTTTATACTATTTCAAGGGGTCATGTGCATATTTGGCATTTCACTGACAGACTATAAAAGATTGACATTGTGAAGGAGTAGCTGAAACCAAAAAGAAACGCAAATTAAAAATGGTCTAAAATGCAAATTTTTGAAAATTATGATTAAAAAGGATGCAAAATATGGAGAAATAATGCTTAAAATTTCTTGCTGCACAATAATTATATTTCAACCATCAAATCTGTGTCAACTTTTTACTGTCTCAGATATCCTACATTGGGAGCCACAGTCACAACAAAGATTGTAGAGCCTTTAGAAAATTAAAATAGTTATTAGAAATCAAAACCTTTTGTTTTTAATAAAGAACAAGGCTTTTTTCACCAGCATTAGAGGCCTAGCATATGTGCACACTTTGCAGAAGTCAAAGGGTATAAAAACATATGTCATGTCTCTCTGTTAATGACAGATACTATCTCTAAGAAAAAGAACAGCAATCTATTAGCTTTTGCCCATCAACTCAAACCATGATGGGATATGTGCAAATGTTTTTTTAGATGCTATGCTCAAAATATAAATCTTCTTCATAATTTTCTTACAATTTCTCAGTACAAATAAAGCTCTTGTGTTCACCTTTTCTCTGCACATTAGATCATTAAGTTAGAGTAAAGGTCTCATAACCCAGTTTAGCAGATAAAAGGAGCAGTGTTTTACTTACTCTAAGGCATTATGGAAACAGAGCCCACCCCTCTCTTTCTGCTGTGTAACCTTTCCCAACCAAAGTCATGTGACATACATAGTCAGGTGGGGATATAAGTTTAAACTACCTTCTAAAGGACAAAGTGTCGGGCCTCTGTTAGGCTTTGTATCTGAGATATTCTGAGTCTAACAGCCTAATCAGTGGACCAATGACACCATATCATTGTGTGATCATTTAGAGATTAGAATCAGCAGATCTTTTCTGGACCATCTTACTGAGACAACATTCTTCAGAATTGTAAACAAACAACAACGGAAAGAAAGACACACTCAATACTTAGTTCAAGCCTAAATCAGAGTGTAAATTACCAACATGCTGATAACATTATTGTCTTTTAAGTATAAAGAAAACTATAAATTTCTCTTGTATCAACTGAAATCCTTATATACAGTATTCCCTCTTTTGAACTACTGCCTAGTTTTTGTCAAGTCCGTTAAGTTTATCTTTATAAAGTCCTATTTTCCCTATTTGAACCACCAACCGCCAACATTTTCTGTTGTACAAAGTATATTTAACCTTTGTTAAAAAATATATATACGATCTACATCTATCTATTACTGTTCCTTGGATGTAAAGTTGAAAGTTATGATTAGGAATATTGAATATTTTGTCACACTAATTCTTACCATCTTTTTATTCACAGATTAATCTACATTATGTCTACGTCTGCTACAAGTCTAACAATTAAAGGGAAGCTACCCATTCAAATGACATGAAGTTTCTACAATCAGTATTGCCTTCTTTTGAATAATTACAACATTGTTATCGATCTCGATTTTCATTGTGTTTCAAAAGATTGCATTTTGGGTGTTGTTTTAAATAAAGACTGAAAGAAAACTAAAACACACCAAAAGAACATCGTTTTTACTGCTGTTACAGCAATGTATAAGCTGTTTATTCAGCAATAACGGGAGATTGGAAGTTATTCACTAAAATCTCAAGCGGTTGTCAATTTATGTAAAATTTGTTCATTATAAATTGATGCTGATTTTTAAATCTATGAACCACCAACCTTCCTAAAAAGTCACTTTTGACTTTTCCCCACGTTGGCAGTTCATAGAGAGAATACTGTACATGTGTTAATGTCAATTTTTTAACCAAAAAAATAAGCATAAGTAAAGAGTAACTAGCAAACTGTTCTAATGCAGCAAGCAAAGTATGAAAACTATTTTTAGAAAAAAATAACACCTGCTAAGGCACCTAACAGAAGATAAAACAAGATCTGAATAAGTTCTAATAGGTTATTATAGTAGTGGAAAAACAAAAACATTCTAGTGATGATTCATTCAACTTATGAAAGTGATGCAGCATTCAAATCTCTGAAAGAGAAGTTCAACAGGTTAAGTGCAGGTTAAAGGTCACTGGGTGATAGATGCAGCAAGAAGCAAAATGCAAGAAATGGTAGCAGAAAATAAGAAGGAATTGATTGGTCAGAAACCTGACATCTCAGCCAAAATATCCAGAGAATTAGTGAAAAATTCAGCAGCTTCTGCACCACTTCTTATCCACAGGAGCTGTTCAGCTTCCAATTCTGACACAAGCTGTTGATGTTATATACAAACAAGAGACACAAATATACAAATCTTATTTTAAACATTTATTTCCTTTGCCTTTGACATGTGAACATCCTGAAAATCCTTAAATCAAAATAATAATTTCAAGATTAAAAAATAATTCAGTTATGGGTCAAGCATATCATTCATCTATCGATAAGGATAGTGCAGTCAAATATCAATCAGACAACCAAACTATGAAATCAAATTAAACATTTTAATATATCGTTCTATTTGTATAAGTTTGAATAAAACACTTTCCAAATTCAACATATATACCTAGTAAAGACAAAACTAGAATTAATTTCATGAAAAATATTTACAATCAATATATCTGATGACTATATTATAACTGTATCACATTGTACCCTCACTAGGGAAAATATCAGCACTATCAGTTAAGGAAACTATTTAAAAGGGGGAACTATTTGAAATGTGACTGGATGATGACGATTGGTGACATGACAAAACAGTCAGGTAGTTTAATTTTATTCGACTAGTTGAATAAGACCCTTTAGTAGTAGCAGTAGTAGTAGACAACTAATTATTGTACATCTTTACAAGAGGGAAGGTAATAGACTTTTATGTGACAACCACAGAGGCATATCCTTATTGTCTATTGCTGGTAAACTTCTTGCCAGAGTTCTCCTCAACAGACTCAATAACCACCTTGAGAAAGGAAATCTACCGGAAAGTCAATGCGGCTTCAGAGCTGGAAGAGGCACAGCTGATATGATCTTTGCTGCACGCCAACTTCAGGAAAAATGTATTGAGCAAAATGTTGCTCTTTACTCAACATTTGTGGACCTGACAAAGGCGTTTGATACCGTATCAAGAGAAGGGTTGTGGAAGATTATGTCAAAGTTCGGCTGCCCTGAGACCTTCACTTCCATTGTCAAAGAGTTTCATGACGGCATGTTAGTCAGTGTACAAGACAATGGTGAATACTCTGAGCCATTCGCTGTTACAAATGGAGTCAAACAGGGATGCATCTTGGCCCCTACTCTGTTTAGCATGATGTTCTCTGCCATGCTCATGGACGCCTTCAAAGATGACTCCATTGGTGTTGAATTTAGATACAGGTTCGATGGCGGTGGACTCTTCAAACCAGCTAGACTGAAATCTAAGAAAAAAGTGTCAACCGACTCAGCAAGAGACTTTCTCTTTGCTGATGACTGTGCGCTCAATGCCTGCTCAGAAGAGGACATGCAAGCCAGCATGGACTTATTTTCAAAGGCATGCATCAATTTTGGTCTTACAATCAGCATAGCAAAAACTGAGGTACTACACCAACCAGCTCCAGGTACAACCTACACTGCACCATAAATCAAGTGCAACGGCCAGACACTGCCATCAGCAGAAAAATTCACATACCTTGGTAGCACTCCCTCAAGAAGTGCTAACATTGATGACGAGGTAGCAATCAGGATAGCAAAAGCTAGCTCAGTATTTGGCAGACTTAGAGAAAAAGCCTGAGAGAGAAGAGGAATATCCCAGAAAACAAAACTCTCAGTTTACAATACTGTTGCCTTGCCATCCCTCATATACGGTTGTGAAACCTGGACTGTGTACAGCAGGTACGCCAAAAAACTAAACTCCTTTCATATGAGATGCTTAAGGAAAATTCTCAGAATCCAGCAAATGGACCACATACAAGACACAACGATTATGGAGAGAGCAGAGACAGAAAGCATATTTGCTATACTGAAGCGCGCTCAACTGAGGGGGGCAGGTCATGTTTTCCGCATGGATGATGTACGCATCCCAAAGAAGTTGCTTCATGGAGATCTCACTGTAGGCAAACAATCCCACGGTGGCCAGAGGAAGAGGTACAAAGACACATTGAAATCCACCATGAAAGCCTGTCAAATTGACCTCGACAAATGGGAAGAAATGGCTAGTGCCCGTTCTATCTGGCGTCATAAGACAAGAAAATGGGTCACACAGTTCGAGGCTAATCGTGTACAAGAACAGAAAAGAAAACGAGAAGCTAGGAAATCTAGTACAGCTTCCTGTTACCCACCCTCTCTACCTCTTTCATCATCCTCCTCTTCCTCTCCTAATTATTTCTTATCGTGCAAATTCTGCTCTCGATTGTTCAAAGCAAGAATTGCCCTGATAAGTCATCTTCGAACTCATCCATCATTATTAAAACAGTAATAATGGAATCATGGTCTTCTTCGCTTCGCGAAGGACGAACATCATCATCATCATCATCACCAGTCATGAACCGAACCGATATTGCATTTTGTCAATGCAGACCCTGTATCTTATTAGTTTCTCCAGTACCCGCTTCATAGAGTAAATTGTCAGTATTTAACTTTGTTTTCAGGATTATGTTGCCACCATGGAGCCACATTTGGACACTGCTTGTAGCATACGCATTTCAGCTAGGTAGGCAATATTTCTCAACTACCTTTTTATTGATTATATTGTCTGAGAAAATGGAGTAAAGCTAGAGCAGATGATCAATAGATAAATACCCATTAACATTAATGTAACTGAGCAGTTGTTTTTAAGCTAAATTTTGGTATCTGATTACTGTTTGCAACAGATTCAAACATATTGTAAAAATTCAGAGACTCCCTTTTATCAATACAGCTTTTTTTATTAACACATTTTGTCTCACAGCAGAAGTTTTCCACAAATTTAATTATGATTTGTATGAACTATGCAATTAAGTCTATATAAGACAGATATGTCCTTTTTATCTTTCCAGTTTTGTAACTGTCATATTGTTTTGTGTGCCTTATCGAAATTGAATTACAATTTTTATATTTATAATTATTTTGTGACATCAACCAAAATAACTGACAATTTATATTTATTTGAATCATTATCATATGTTGTCTTGATGTGCGAAATTATAATTAGACTCAACAAAGTATAACAGTCCGATAATTAAAATAGAAATTAAAAAGGACTATTTTATAGAAGCAAAGCTTTCAATTTACAGAACTCGGTAAAACGTTGACCGCTTTTGACATCAACCAAAACATCTTTACTTATTTTACAATAGTTAAATAATTAAGTACAATAAGAACGGTCCGCAAACATCTTTGCTATTATATTGTAAATTCAAAAATATTAACAACAATGCACTTGGACAGATGTGATATGTTCTTTGTCTGATGACCGAGGAACATTGACCCCCAATAATTGGTTAAGAAGGATACGTTGACCTTTTGGCAAAAACAGTTATAAAATTGGGTGTCATCCAATAAAGTATAATGTTATTGTAACCCAAAAACTTGTTTGATAATTAAGGGGATAAGCGTTTTTGATAATTGGTTTATTGATTTCACAGGATACAGACGATATTACTTTCCTCAATCTGAGGTCAGGTCAAAAGTTTATAGTTACATAAAATGTGATACGAATTTGTTCCTTTCTATATGAAGAAATCTTACCCTGCTCTTTTCGTATTGCTTTTGGGAAACCAGGGGATAAGCAGGGTGAATAATAAACAGATATTTGGTTGTTGTCAACTAATCAGTTTTTTCATAAATAGTGTGAGTTAGACTGAGTAGGGTGGAATGGGGAGTTTAGGTATCGAAAGTTAAACAGACATACAACACGACAGCTGCATTCAATTTTTCACGATGGCAAGGATTGGGAATCAGCCTTTCCACTTATTATGTGAGCAAAAATATAATCCAATGATAACCTGCTTATTTTCACTGTCATTAGAACAGTAATAAACAATTAACAATTCTTAAACAAATATATATTAATTGTGTTACAATGTTAATTCATATTCGCTATTAGGTGATTGTCTTTTGTTAAACCATTTCTGATATTACCCTTTTCTTGTTCGTTGAGACTACCAAGTCAATCTATTCATTAATAAATTAAGGTGACCGAATGTCACAATTTGGTGGCTTACTTACAGATGGACCAGGACTTTTGTTGAATATTGTGAACTCGTTTAATGTCCATTTGACTTTACGTAGTATCGTTAAGATATTATTTCTCCTAATATATTGATTAACACTAATGAATAAAGACTATTGCATTGTCCATTAAACTAGTTTTTTAATAATGATATTTGCCCAACAAATAGCAAAATATGAACTTCATAGAAATTTCCCTCAAACTCAATGTTTTTTGTCTATGTCTCCTAAGGAATATTAGAATGGAAGCCAAGATGTGTAATGGGGATGGAGGTGAAAAGAAACCTCCATTTCTCCCCGACTATGAGGTGTTTGATTAATTATTTGTTTGCAATTTAATGTTTTTTTTTAAAAACGAGTTATCTAAAATGATCATTCA
>JAUUEB010489510.1:0-10758 GCA_032362205.1 Clione limacina | reverse complement strand
AGAGAGAGAGAGTGAGAGAGAGAGAGAGAGAGATAGAGAGAGAGAGAGAGAGAGAGAGAGAGAGAGAGAGAAATATATTTACTTTATATGTCAATATAAAAGTGTATTGTGATACGATATGAAACAATATACACTTCTTGTGTAACTATTTCCTCAAAAGTCCCTGGATGAATATTGCTGAGCTTTTAACACGTGATTACTTACATATCAAAGGTGGTAAATGAGTACAGGAGCGTATCCAGACTTTTCAGACGATGGGGATAATGGCGCGAAGCGCCTGAGTTTTGGCTCAGTGGTCCTTTTTTAATAGTATTTATGCATTGGGAATAGTATGGTGAAATTGGTATTTTAATACTTTTTTGTTGTTCTTCTTCTTTTTCTTTTAAGCTAATTTTTTAGAGAAAGTCGGATAACACTGACGCGACGAAGTCTCTAGTTTTTTATAAAATAACCCACGGAAACAAACACTTTTTAGATCTAATTTTATATGATATAAAAAACAAAACAACTTTATCTTGTTTTATAGCATCGGTATGCTCAATTTTAGCACAAATGTAAATTTACACTAGAGTTATTGCCCTTTGAAGTTGACGTGAAACTCAAACAATCGCAAACTTGAATAGTTTTTTTCCTTCAATTTAAAATTTTGAGACAATTAAGTATTTTTCAAAGAACATAAAAAACTAACTAAGCTTTAGATCTACGTACACAAAAAATTTGATATCGTGATCACGTTATTTTGAGAGATTAATTGCCCTTACAAGATGTCGGCCATCAGATAAAATCAATCATCCTTAAAACATCTGTTTGAAATAAAGTCAGCATGAATAATTAAATTGGGCTTATATTTTTGCCCTTTGTAGTTGTCAAAAAAGTTAAAAATACTATGTCGAACAGTTCTTTTACTACAACTTAAACATTTGAGACTATTCAGTATTACGTAAATAGCATCAAAACTTAAATTGCTCAAAAGCTTTTCAAATACTGAATTCAATAGTCGCATCAAAAAATTTGAGAGGGTAACAACTCTTCCAAGATGGCCACCATCAGATAGTATATGTTTCATTGCCAGTCACAGTCGTTATGGTTTTCATTTTGTTATGGAATAATATTATATAGACAAAGAACTATTCAACATAAGCTTTTTTTCACTTTTCTGACAACTGTAAAAATCAAATCCAAATTGATCAATTATGCTGATTTCATTTTAAACAGATGTTTTAACGCCCAATAAAATATTTTTGTTCTTTATGTCGTATAAAATTGTCAACACTTTTTGAGATAAAGACCATTCATTTTTAAAGGCCATCGAATAGCGGTATTCTTGTAAGGGCAACAACTTTCTCAACTTAAGTGATAAAGGTATCAAATTTCGTATGTAAATAGTTCTTGAGATATTCTTGTCATTATGTTCTTTATGAAATCAGAAATAGACTCAATATCTTACCGGAGGAAAAAAAAATATCCAACGTTGCCATCTCTTGTACTTTCCGGACAACTACAAAAAGCAGTAACTCTAGTCCAAATTGAACACTCATTCTGAATTTTTTTAAAACAGTTGTTTAAAGGCCCAATAAAGTATGTTTGTTATTAATGTGGTATACAATTTAAAATACTTTTAACATATTACTTTAATTATTTTTAAGGCTGATGGTGGCCATCTTGTAAGGGCAATAAAGGTATCCAATTGTTTTAAGTACTTAGCTCTAAAGCCAAGTTAGTTTTTGTTCGTTAACGTATATTTATTTGTCTAAACATTTGAATTTGGAGGCTAAAAACTGTTAAATTTTGCCATTGTTATACTTAACCGCCAACCTCAAAGGACAGTAACTCTAGTGAAAATTGTACAATTTTGCTAAAAGTGATCACACTGATGCTTTAAAACAAATAAAGTTGTTTTGCTTTTTATATGGTATCAAAATATGTACAGCTTTCTCAAAAAATCTTAATAAGTGTATTTTGCAATTTATTGGTGGCCATCTTGAAAAAATGATCTTTTCGATGGTCCGATTTTGGTATATTTTTTTTGTAATTTTCAACCCAAAATCTAGTTAAAACAGCAGAAAAACACTTTTGTAGCAGTTTGTCCTGGGTCAAACCGTAGATGTTCTATAAAGTTAATATTTAATCATAAACGTGTTATGCGTGTGTTATTAATTTTTTCTTTATGATCAACTTCTTTGTTTGATCTTAAAAAAATACATAAGAAAGCAAATTTGAAAGATTTTCAAAATCAATTACGGAGCCTTCACCTTGTCAAATATTATTCTTTAAAAAACTCAAACTAAGGATTTAGATAGCCAAATTGACATCCCAGTTTGCACAATAATGCTTTGCTAAGAACGAGAAGAGGCTCAAGAAACTATTCAAGGCTTAAAGCATCAGATGAGATAATGTCATACAATCAAGTTGGTCGCCTTAGCGTAATCGACTGTTTATTTATGATGGCTGATGTTGTTCAGACTTTTTTGAGAGGTTGCAAATTATTTGAAAGTTGGGTAACTTTTTAAAGAAACTTTACGGAGACAATAGCCATAAGAGTCGTGAATCTGTCTCAGTGTGACGCCCGTCTCGACAGCTGATTGGTCCATGTTACTTGACGTGATTTTTCGTTGGTGGAAATACGATAAAAATCGTTTTGCGATCGCCAAAGGGCACAAGGACACAATCTCCCTACGTGAATTATGAATGCGCATCATTTGATGTTGTTTGCTCTAAGAGAACGTGCAAATAGTTTGAATTGTGCACATCTTTCTCTGCATTTAAATAAGGAGTGCTTAATGTAATAATACCAGCTCATGTGTGCAGATTGCATCGTTGTATTTTATTTCAGCCATTACGGGGTTGGGACAACTTTTTTGGACCTCTTTACAATCAGTTAGTCAAAGATACAAAAGAAGATGAAAAATGACATGATTCATTATTCAATAACTTTTCAAAGTGCTAAAAGGATTACCCAATACAAACGTTGAGAAATTGAGCCTGAAAATGGCAATCTTCTTCCAAATATGATAATACCATAAATAAGTTGATGTTTGAGACACTTTAAGTTATGTGATTTCTCCACTCATTGAAAACTTGAGAACAAAGTATAAATATTTGAATTAAGACTTTTCAGACGTGTATGTTTGCCCTTTCACTTATATCGTCTGAAAAATCATGTAAAAAGATGTAGGATTAGGGATTTTGGTTGTATAGTGTCTGATGATGTAGGTTTGTGGATGTAAGAATACTAAAGCGTCTGATGAAATACTCACAAATCAAACTAAATCCTGTCTACATAAACACGAGTTATTCTCATGAGGAATTGAATTTTTTGTATCTTCACTTTGGACTTGATAGCAACGTTCACTCATCCTTTTGTCTCTTAATAGAATCAATACTGGACCAGGCCGATGGTAGAAAACTGTATGAGATGTACTATATTGATTTATGTTTTTAAGAAGAAAAACACACAAAGTACCAATTTCTCCAGACAGTCATTTTTAAATTGTATATCCAAACAAATCCGAACAAGACTGGTAATGGTGAACGAAATTAACTTAGCATCCTTTATCTTTAACTTTCAACAAAACTGTTTTACAAAAGGAAAGAACAGTTTTATTACGAGTTACATGTTTTTATAAATATATAAACTGTTTAGTTTTAATAATAATCTTTTTTTTTAATAATTATCCTTATTATATGTTACGAATCTTGCAGAGAGATTGGCAGGCTGGCTATAATATACAGACAGTGTTGAACTTTTCTTGAGTTTATTCATTTAATAGAGTGTAACTTTAAGCAACATAAAAATTCATTTATTCAATTAATTGTGGAGAAGTGAAATGATTTTGAAAATTCCGAATCAAGTTTTTAGTTGTTTGTTTAAATTTGCCTCAGTCCAAAGCGTTTCATTGACACGTGGTTACTAAACAAGACCTTTAACCAACAAGATCGCTAGGTTATTAGATATGATAAAAAAACAATTTAGTGGAAAAAACATTGTTTTCACAACCTGAAAAGATCTAGGAAACAAACGTAAATGACTAAGATATATTTCTGACCAAACAGACAACAGGAAGACAATATATAGTACAATATGGCATTTGATTAAAGGGAAAAGATCAACAGGAACCGGAGACTTGATGATGGTTTAAAAGGTTCAGACAAAAATGGTTCCATATCATTCTTTTTGGGCCGGTCTAACAAAGTAACTAAAGACTGTTTTATGCGTTTAGAGGCATATTTCCCCATAAAGTGCGGTATTTCTGATTGGAACGAAATTTAAGTTGTATGGTGCTAAAACAAGCTCTATAAAAATGTTGTTTGTTTCAATTTGTTTACGTTGCTTTGGTTTTTTCTCAAGTAGACCGAATCTTTGAAACACATTTTATCTTTTGACCAATAGCTAGAAACTGAATAAGCAGGCCAAAGAATTGAATATTGAGTTACTTTTATAAAAACTTTCTTTTATTTTAAATATTTAACTTATGATTGGTGGACCTTTTATCGACCGAATAATATTTATAGCAGGCGGAACATATATCGATGTTTACTCATTGATATAGATTGACAGCCTAATAGAAATAATTCTGAAAAGCAGACGGGCAATAGATGAAGAGACTAGTTCTGTGAAAGGAAGAGTAAATCATAGTTTTAATATGATCACTGTTTCCACTGATATTATCTCCCTTTCATGAAATTCAAACAAAAAGTGTTATAGGAGCGTAGTGTAGTAGAAATAGACGTGCTCGCTATCAGGCCCTGCTTTGAATGACAAGTCAAACATTGAAGCAGCAAATCTTCTAGTCAGAGCCACCCTTTGGAGCCACTCGTGTGTGTACTGATCTTCTAATTGATAATTCTGCAGCGAAAATGAATTCGATTGATGAACATTTTCCAGTGATGGTTGGACTCAAGCCGAAGTTAATCTCTATTATCAATCAAACACATTTAGGTTTTGACTTCATTAAGATTTGCATTTTCAAATCACCTAATATTTTCTCAACCAGGGGGACAGTGTCTCCGGCTTTTGCTAAAAATACTTAGTTAGTCTTTTTTGTGATTCGTTAAGAAATCTTTAGATGGGATGATGAAAGTTGCATTCATCAATATTAGTGCAGGATAAATTAATGACACAAGCAACAATGAAAGAAGTTTTTTTTAATGAAATCTCGTCTGCCCTTTAGCCTAGCATTAAACTGTGTCATCTCAATAAAAAGACAGCCAAATTACTTTATCCGTTACCACCAACTTAAGAAATTAGTTTGACGTGGTTAGACCGAGATGACTGTTGGCGGGTCGTGACGGTTTGCAGACAAATATTAATTAGGCGGATAGTAGAAACTACTTGAGAACAAATTAGAGTCTGTAAATTTGTTTTTTTCAAATTTAAAGCTCTCTTCTTTAAAGCCAGATGTTAGATTGTCTTCCAAAGATATTGATTTATTTCATTAATTGTTTTAGATTAAATTGAATTATGAAATTTGCAACTGGTAGAATCATGTTCATGGTAGGAGAACAGTTCCAATGTTCCTGTCTATCAATTTTCTGATTTCCCATTTTTCCGATCAGTGTCTTTTGCTTCTTGTTAATATTTTGTGAGAAGCACAAAATGTTATGAAAATCGAAAACAATATACACTAAATTGTGTGCTCACTTGCTTGCGTCTCGTATTCATCAAAAGTCCCTGGGTGGATTGATCTGTAGTTTGATCATAAGATAACTAACATATCAAAGGGCTACTTAGAATAATAAAATTCATGAAAATACAACTTTTTTTTTAGATTTGTATGTATTTATTTTTCCTTTTCCCTATATGCCATTGTTTAGTACCCACTTTACCATAACAACACGATTATACATCTACGACCCGTGATAAACCAAAGTTCACTACACAATAAGCGACACTCCCACTTTGGATCGCACTGTATCGTGTTGTCTTTTAGAATGAATAACTAACGCGACGGTGTGTCTTTGCCTCTCCTAGCCCTATTTTTTTTATTTTATTTTTCGTTACGTTCTTTTAAACATGTCCCTTTAACCGCATCTATCACCTTCTGTAAAATTTACATGCTTAAGTTAATTTTCTTCTGTTTTTACGTTTTCTTCTTAAACAAAGTTATTACTTCTTTTGGTAGAAAGCAGGGATGTAGGATTTTCAAATGGGAGGGGGTATATTCAGGCTTAAAAAATACCGATGTTTTTATAGGTGATTGATCTTTTCTAAAGCAAGAAAGAAAGCAGGGGCGTATTAAGTTTGTTTCAAATGGGTGTATTTTCTTGTTCTTCTACTTCGTCTTCTTTTGAACTAATTCTTCGAGAAAATCAGGTAACGCCGACGTCGCAAAGTCGCTAGTACCAAATATTGAGCATTATCAACCCGAAAATAGTGTAAGAATAGCATTTCCGAAATGTCCGTCATCCAATATGTAATGTTGGTTGGAAAATATTATGGGTAACTGAGAAGGTCTAAGGGTATTGTTTGTTTGTTTGTTTGTATCGTTCGCCTGCTTTCAACTCAGACGGAATCAACATGGTCAAGAGCAAACCAAGAGGACTGATTTTGCGTTAGCCGACTGCTTTACACTCTCATGTTTTCACATTTTGGTGCGTCCCTCCACCCAGAGGGTGGCGGCTAACCGACTTCAGAAGGTGCTCTAGATATTTATACTGCCAGAGTTACAGTTGACTTTGGCTTTAAAGGGCGTGGAGTCGACGTGGAGTCATCCCTATAACACAATGTTTGTTGAAATGTTGGCTAAAGATCCTTCTAACAAACATACCCCCACGCAGGATGGATTATTTTACCTACCATAAGAACAGGCTTCATTGAAATAGGAAAGATGCAGTTATTGAACACAGGACTATTACAATAGATCTCTATATCCGAATGTACATTATACGACATGTCAGTAGACAATATTTATACATTAACTAGTCCCTCATTAAAAACAGGAACCCTGCAATAACAGGCACGCAACCAATCCGAAACCATGGTAAAATAATATACTTATTTATAACATTATTCTGCTATAACACGATATTTTGGGGTGCTCTCATTGGGCCTGTTAAAAGTTGGGACTACTGTTTCAGTTCGTCATATAATGATCACATGGTTATAGTTATATAGGATGGTAGATTTTACTTCATTAGTTAAGAACAAGGACATTTTGCAAAACCCCTATCCTCAACATCACCATATTCTTAAAACTTTTATTTTGGTCTCTTCTCCAGGTCGTACGGTATTTGAACGTTCCCTCGCCCGAGGTATCATCATGCCAATTTGTGAGTACATATTCATCAATGTTGTCAATATTATAGAACAATCGGTAACTTAGACTCGCAAATAAACAAATAACTGAACTAAACAATACATTCAAAAACGTCTAACAACAATAGTATCTTCAGGCCAATTCACAGTATACTTATCGGATTTGATAAAATGAACGAAAGCGACATAGCTTTGAAAAATCAATTTCTCACAAGCACAGCTTTTAAAGCTATTTATTTTCAGCTTCTATAAATACATTTAGAAATATCATTATAATACTTTGACTTTCAATTACGTAACTTCAAATGCAAGATAATATGCTCTTTTAGTTAGTTTCGTAAATCTAAGTACATCTTATCTTGCATATGAACTGTAATGATTTATTTCTCTGCCTTTGAAAATCGTCGTGTTTGAGAATACATGTGTGGTTTGTCGTTTTGTCGATTATCTGACCTCAAAGCAAAGAATGTGTGCCTGTTTCCCCGGGGTGCGGGAAGAAGCCATTTCCCTGCTTCGAGGAGTTCTCAAAAGAGATTGGTTTCAGCGGTGTCTGCTGAGTTCGTGGAAGATAGCCGTCCGTCACTCAGTAATGCTTAATGCTGAGATAGTGGTGGTGGGGAAGTGGGAAGGAGGGCTACGTTCGTTTCTTCCCTTTGTTCCCAGTTCGTAGAGCGAATGGATCGCCTGTCTGCCTTCTTGTAATCTTCACTCGTTTGCTTGCCAAGTTTTTGTCCCGCTGGCAGACAGGCGTTATAGAAGTAGAAGTATACGGGTCTTTTCTTTTCTATTATTTTTTTCTAAGCTGAAGTAAAAAGGTAGCTTTTATCGACTTTATACACAAGTCCATTTCTTCGTGCACTTCAGGTAAATAAAAGCGCGTCATGTAAGTAGGTAAGTTGTTAATTTCAGTCTCAGCAGCCCATCGTCACTAAAAGCTTTAATGGTAACCAGGATTGAATAAGCAAAAACACTAAAGGAAAGATTGTTGATGATTACCACCATTGCTCAAAGGCTGAATGTGTTATCGTCCCTTTTATTTTCCTAAGCCTTGGTTGCGTGGCTTATCTGAGCTGAAATCCTTTGCTAACTACAGTAGCATAACAGTTGTTATAATTAGAACGAAAAATGAATATTAATTTTAGTTTACCAGTGGAGCCGTACACGTCCGATTAAAACAAAAAACTTACAAAAAAGTATACCGAAGTACACACAATATTATGGAGGATATTACGTGAGCGATAATGACCTTTTGTGGAAATTATCATATTGGTTTAGAAAGTGATCGGGAAAGATAACCTTTATAAACAGTAGATCCTTAGAACGAACAAGAAAAATACATAGCAAATAGTATCGAGCTACAAGGATTAAGAGTAAAAGTCTATTGAGTACCTAGGGTGTCCGCCTCTTGGGCGTGAGACGGTAGGCTAGGATCCAACAGGGTCAGAATTAAGACTTACAACTATCTAATACAATGATATGTATAGTTATCAGCCGTGAATCAGACCACTGTGTCTGGATATGAATTTTGATACTTCTGAGCTACATGTAATGTTTATCTAAAGATATCCAAGAAGCGTCGTCGTCAATAGAACCTAAAATGTGTTGATGGAGACGTCAAAAGTCTTACACAATCATTTTTAACATATCAAGCTCATACCCAAAGAGTTCACATTTAAAGCAACAATCCCTTATTTTCTTTAGATAGTTTTTTTTATATTAGAGTTTCAATTTTCCTATTACATGTTTTGTATTATTTTCTGCCTGTTGTTTTATTGGTCTTTCTTTCAATGTCAGCAAATTCCATGGCTATTTTCAATATCTTAGCCATTTCTCCTTCTCAAAAATGAAAGTGACTGTACTTGTTTTTCCTCATCCCAGATAAGCATATTGAAATGAATGAAGTATGCTAAGTGCGTTCCTTTTTATTTTGGGTATTTCTTGAAGATGTAAAGATTAGACTAGATCCCGGCATTGTTCCTGATGATATCATGGTATCTTCCCTCAAGTTTGTGGCTCGATTCATTCTTCATTGAAGTGAATGTCGATTGCTACGCGTCTGCTGGGAGGTAACGGCAGTCTCTGCTGTATGGTGTGCGCTGCTGTCAGGCAGGGAAGTGTGTGGGTCTCGCCTGACGTGGCCTACTTGAGGATCGCCACTATCAGCGTTGGAGCGTTCATGACTGCTTGCTTGGTGCGGTCTCGTGCACGGATATCTCGAGCGCAGATGTCAGGTCAGGTGGTGTTGTGTTCGATTTAGAAAAGTTTTCAGCCCGGCGTGTTCATTGCCCAGTCTCTGTTTACACACTGTGGCCGAAAGGGGATACTAGGCTCACTAGAATTCTGTGACGTTGTTCGCCCAGAGAGGAAGTCGTCTCTTGGCTCAGCGTAGTGTTGTGTTGCTGAAAATCTCAAGCCGTTGTGTTGGTGGAAGCTTGTTTTCTTCTCATCAACTTGTTTTGGTAAGGATTTTCTTACATCTTTTCATTGATCTTTTTTCGACGATGTTTCACTTCTACTGATACGCCAAGAGTGTTGGATTATTTAACTTGATTTTCAATTTGATTCATCATTTCTATGGAGAGCGGTGCACCCCCCTCCCCTGCTTCCATTATTTTCTCTCAATTTCAAGCGCCGACCAGTGATGGAAGGATTTAGATTTAGACGTTGTGAACTTTGTGCTTGCGTGTGGAAATGGAATGTCATGTCATTCTGAACATTGACATTGTTTATTATTGGTAACGATATTACCCCCCCCCCTCAACTTAACTTCGGCAGAGCCGTCGCACCGGAAGTGGGGCCTTGTTGGTCAGTAACTCGTTGATTAGGCTGCTTCTTCTAACCCTTTTCATTTTTTCTTCTCGTCCCCTTCTTTTTAAAATCTTTAATGCATTTTAATTTTAAGTTTTCTTTTATTTTGCTGTTGAAAAGTAAATCGAGTTTTAACTTTTTCATATTTTCTAAGTATTCTTTAAGAAAGTAATGGATGAAAACAGAATAATCTAAGAATTTCTTAGATTATTCTGTTTTCATTACATTACTTTCTCATTGTTAACCACGACCACATTTCCTTTTTCTACAAAAATTATTGCTTCTCCACACTTTTATCTTTTCTCCTTAATGTCATACTAAATTTGACAACAATTGTCCCCCACCCTCCCCCTGTCATAAAATATACCCCCTCACTAATCTGACTCATACCTATATCTGATTTTTTCCATATGATATCAAAGTTCAATCAGTATTACAAATTTACAATACATTTGCAAGTTAGAAAATGTGTATTAACTCAAATAAATAAACAAGAGTAAACAAAATTTGGGAAAATTTCATTTTTGATTGACATTTCCTGGAATTTGTCAGTTTCTTTTATGATCAGTTGCCACCTCCTTGTCAGAAAAAAAGGTAGTGTATACTGTCACCCAACGGAGAGTTCCACTTTCGGAAAATATAGGGTACCTTTTTGGTATGTTACAAGCAAACTGTACCTTAGGTCACTATCCAAG
>JAUUEB010489498.1:0-10759 GCA_032362205.1 Clione limacina | reverse complement strand
AAGACAGTGGAACCTTGATCATGCTACCGATGGCTATTTTAAGCCCACTGTCTATTATTAGTTAGGGAACCTAATCCCGCTTCCGCTGAGAAATTACAATCACGGTGTCGCTATAATCTGACGTAAAAATACAGCTGTAAACGCGCACTCTCTATTATTAATCATTATTCCCAAACCAGAGGGTGGAGAATGCTAGCAACGTACTTTGATACTTCGTAGATGATTGAGCTACGTGAGGGTTCACAAGACTGGTGAGGTGCACCATTCTTGTGAACCTTATGAAGGTCATCGAATATTGGTGTGGCAGTTGACGTTGGATAAAGGCGTCGGTAGTTACGGTCTTCTAAGCCATATTTCTTACACTCCTTCAGTAGATTTACGTAAATCTGGAAGTGGGGTATTTCTGAAAAGCTGGTAGGTTTGCTTACCACTTAATAGTTTGTTGGCTTTTGTCCTTATAATTGGAGGGGTTAATCACAAAAACCGACCACCCTTATCAGCAGGCACACCAGTTAGATCTTTATTTCTGGCTAAGCTGTCAAGTGCTACCCTTTCAGTTATATTAATGTTTGATCTAGGGGTTAGAGTGTTCTTCAGAATTCTCACCACATCTACTCTCAGCGTCTAAGCCTCTTTGGTATCATGACTAATCATCCGACAAGCTAACTCTATTCCTACACGTAATCCTCTACAGGAATCGTATCGGGTGTGATTTAGCCTTTTAAGGAGAAGTGATTATTCATCATATGCCAGCTTATTGCTTGATACGTTTATAGCCCACTTACTTTTTTCAGTCCATAATAGGCCATTTTTCCTGGTCTTGTCTATTTGTTTCTTAGATAAACGCCGGTCGAACTACTTTTTCTGTCTATCGAGGATGTTTACGAAGGTGGAGTCAAGCAGGTTGGCAATCCATGTCATAACTTCAGCGTATGTGTTACTAGGCAACGACGTGAACACGTGTTTTATATGTATTCTTCATATCCAACAAGGGGAAATTATAAACAAATAATCACAAATAAATGTTGTTATGAAACATTATACATTTTGGACACTTTGCGCACAGTCACTTTGCTCTACCCCGCGAAGCTGAGGACGTTTTAAAGTGAACATGATAAATTATGCAATGTTGTATTACTATTTTATTTTTTGCAATCAATTTGTCTAAAACTTTGTGAAAAAATGTAAAGAAATATTTGTACCTTTATGTTAACGTTAAGCGAACCTTGCTGTTCTCAATTTTCTTACGAAATAAAACCTCCAGATTTAATTTGAAACGTCTCTTAGTTGTGGAATAGTTTCCAGTGTGTGGTATAGTGCGCAGTTGGAGTCTTGGTTTTTAAAACTGGTATTATTTGAATGTATTCAATATCATGATAAAAACGTCTATTTATTTGGTTATAATAACACTATCAACAACTTTTCCATTGTATCAGCTTATCATAAATCTATACCAATCTTTGGTCATGTTATGAAAAATTGTTTGAAAGATCCCACGCACATCATTTTTATAAGAAGTAAGCAGACAAAAGTATACAAAATACCAACACCCACGATGTTGGAGCTTAGTAGAGTCTTGCTTTACAAACACAGCCGAGATGATTATTTAATCTTTCATCACAGCCTTGCCAAAAACACGAGAATATCAGTACATTTTTTTTTAGATTTCATGTTTGCTATACCAGAGTGACGCAAGATATATCCTGGTGCCATAACTGTCTGACCTTTTTCCTATAGAACGCAGACAATTTTTATTAGCTCACCAATCGATCTTAATATTTATATAATATGTCTTGTACATAATGAAAGAAGTTTGCCAGATGTAATATAAGGTCAATTAGGCTTGCGTGCATCTCAGGTGTATTTATCGAAAAGTGTAAGTGGTTGAGAAGAACAAGGCGTCGAACTATCATAAAATTAAAAAAAAAACATCTTCTTGGACTATTTGTATAAAAGAAGGGTGAATATCAACATATACATAGCTATATTGTATCTTTGGTATCCAACCAACGTAATAAGTCCTATCCCAATTTGGATCGAATCATAAAAGCTAAACTTTCCTACTACTTCATTTTGTTATATATCTTTTGACAAAACAATAAAGAGAATGACATGTATTTTTGAACGATGGTGTACACATTGTAAAAACTTTGGAAAACTATATTGTCCAAGAACTGAATAAATAAACGAATGTGTCCTTTTGATTATGCATCTCATGCTATTTCAAGATAAAAACGATTATTTTATGTTGTAGTTCTTTTGTTGAAATATTCTTATACATTTACTTAATACATTATTTGTTATAATTTATTTAAGCTCTTAACTGTCACTACTAATGCATTTTCTCATACGTTTTCACCGTGTTTAATTACACATTATTGTTTTATCAAAATGAATTAAATAAATAATACTTAGCTAGTTAAGTTCAAATTGATAAGATATCATAATAAAAGAGTTGATACATTAATACATAAAAAGCCCTAGACAGTTGATAAAAGGAGGGAGAAATTGATCAACATCTAACCCTGCAAAAAATATTCTTGTTTTGTTTGGCAGCTTTATTTTTACTAGAAACAAAAATAGAGCTTGAGATAAAATGAGTGTTGGCACAATGTAGGGAGCACTTAGCCTTTAGATATTACAAATTATTACAAACTAAGGTTGTTTTTTGGACTTACAATCAGGTCCCTCACAAATTCTACAATTTGAATAAGTTTCAAGTCTCTGTTAAACCTTAAATTTACAGTGGCAACAATATAGCGCCATAAATGTGACGTCACTTGGTTGTAAGATATCTAGAGCATCTGTATTGCCGCAATGGTACTTACCTTTTTTCAGTGCATGTAAACTCTCATTTCACGTTCTATAGCATTGCTTTCTTTTTCATTGCTTACGTTGCAATATGCATTAATGATAAAACAATAAGCCAAGAAACGTTGCAACAGATAAATACCAAATTCAAGGTTGGTCCAACTGTATCATTCATACCGCCAACATAAAGCTAAAGCATACATTAATCTATATCTGTTCAAGAGTCAGCATGTTGTACACATCTCACAGTATATGGAATATGTATGGTATCTTAATCAGCACAAATGTAATTGACAGACCTATTTTGAGTTATATATCTATAACTTCATAACATAACTAGATATTGTAAGTTTTGATTGATCCACGCAAATTTGTACTGTGCATATTATTGATATTGTGAAAAGATATGCAGGGTGTTTTTCTTTTATCATGCGTCGATAAAGTATCGTTTTAACTCCCGAACCATTCTAGATATAACCCTCTTCGACGGTTGATCAGAAATGTATGTAAGTTTTTTGTGGTACCATTTTTAAGTTGATGTGACCAGTGGTCATCCTGCAGTGAACTATAAAGTAAAAAGCGGGAATTTCTAGAGTTTCACATCCTCGCCATCTTTTCTGCTAAAGAAAATGATTGTGCATATTTCAAACAGCATAACTGGCTCAGTACCCTTTTGATTTTTATGAAATTGTGGACATAAGATTTCATAGTTTGGCTAAAGCATAACTGGCTTCAAATGTTATCAATTTATATGATAACAATATTGCTTACAAAGAGAAATAACTCACACACGTCATCTTAGCGGCGCAAAAGCAAACAATGCACATGGACATGTTTGCGCAGTAAGGATGGCGTTTGTGAGTTATTTCCTTTTGTAAGCAATATTGTTCGATTCTAAAACAAATCTTAAACTAAAAATACTCATAGAAAATCATCTGCAAAATATCATAAGAATTGATAACGTTTTAAGCCATTTATGCCATTTTAAGCTATGCATGGGAAATTTTCGGAGCTATTAAGTTGGCTTCGGTGAGTTACTGCCCTTTGTAAGGATTATGTTTCAATAGCATTCACATAATTAGCTATGGATAATCATAGAATCATCTTCACAATTTCATAAAAATCAAAAAGGTATTAAGCTAGTTATGCTGATTTAAAATATGCACAATAATTTTATGAAGTAGAAAAGATTGCGTCGGTGTGAAATTCTTGAAATTCCCGCTTTTTACTTAATAGGTTACTACTGGATGACCACTGGCCATATCGACTTAATAATGGTAACAACGTTTTTTTCAAATATATTTCATATCAACTGTCGAAAATCAGAAGATTCTATTTATAATGGTTCGGGAGTTATAACGATTCTTTATCGATGCATAATTAAAAAAAAACATCCTGTATACTTAATCTTGTAACATTGTCAGACCATGTAAAGCATAACACTCTGAATTACCTCACACAGCCAAACAATGTGTTAACAAGCCCCAAAGTAAATGTGTGGATTCACAAGAAATCGTTTTTTTTCCTACACATTTGAACCCCGTCTGACCAGCATCCGAATAATTTGTCCATATTACTTGATGTTTATGGCTTGAAAAACGCTTTGGAAAGTTTCTTGGGATATGTTCAATGTCCGGCAACTCGGAGAAAAATGTTCTTCATTAGTTATCATAATGTGACATGTATCGAAGTTTTGCAAGAAGTTATGAACCAAACGAAAATTTACACCATGTAAATACAAAAATACAAATTCGAATAACATTAACAAACCTACAACAATTACTGTGCCTGTTTATCATTTCAGTTATATTTCTCTTTAAAATATACTAATTTTGTTGACATGGTCACGCTGTGAGCAAGAAGATAACCCAAATAACAGGCTAAAATATTAAATAATGTTCTAGTAGGGATGATTAAAATAGAATTCAAGAAGCTATTTCATCTAATCTTTTGAGGGGCTGTTGAAATATTTGTAAACAACATCCTTGCTTTTCACTTAATTTCCTTTCAAGCAAGCTGTACTTGGCATATACAAGTAAAGGCTAGATAATGTATTTCATAAGAAAGTTTTTGATAAATAATTCTTGAAGGCTCAATGTTTTAGGAATTTCGTTACTGAACTCTCAAGAAAATTTAAGAAACAAACAGGCAAATTGTTAAATGATTGTGCGCTGTGAAAATAAGTACACATAAATGTGTAGACTTGGTGCAGGATTTCATCAAATTATATCATTTGAATTATTTCGTTTCATTTTTCGTTTCATGGCCCACTTCCCAAATATTGCATGTCATCAGAAGTGAATAGACTCCTCATTGAACAATACTCTGGAAAACCTATGATGTTAGCCAACTTCTGTCAAGATGACGTCAACAACAATTATTTGAATTACTTCTATTGTACCAAATATAAGATATATGTACCAAATGCATCAGTTATTTAAAGTAGCACTCGGAATACAATGTGCTTGAAACATGACCTCTATACTGCTGCAAAATGAATGAGAAACGGTATTGAAAAAGTCATAAATATAGCAGGGAGAGGGAAAAGCCAGGTAACCGACCTGGGAAAGTTATTGATGACGGCCAGGTGGCATACCTAATGACCGTATAATTGGGCGAGCAGAGATTTCTTCCATTTATCTCTGCATGAATGGACTGATTAAGAAACTGCACAAACTGTTGTTGTTCGCTAATGTTGTCATCATACTGTGATTTATGTCTGCGCCAAGTTGTTGCATGGTTTTGGCTCTGGCTGTCAAGAAATATATACGGTTACCGTGCAAGGAGTCCATAAACGCTTTGATGAAATGCGATAGGGGTTGGTAATCTATGGTGCAGATAGTATGTGGTTAAACTCTGTATTTTGTTTGTATGGCTGTCATTGTCTTCATCTTTGATATATCATCGTTTGTTAAGGTAAATGATATGGTATAATTGAGCTTCTGAAAGCACGAATACATAAAAACCATCAAATGGTTACTAACGCTATGGTTTTTCTGTGTTTATTCACTGATTTTTCACAGACAAACTGTTTGGTGTATATCAACTTGATACTTTACTAAAGCTTACGTTCGCATGTTGAAGTGCAGTGTATTTTGCATTTATTTCAAAATTTAAGTGAAGCTTTGAATTTCCAAGTGAGATATTATGTGAATGCTTTAAGTTTTTAGTTTCCTGTATGAATGACACTCATTTTTGCGTCAAATAGATCCGATACAATGCCACCCTTGCTTTTATCTTAATAATGCCTAGTAGGTGGTCCTCGTGTTTCTTGATAAGGTAAACAGAAAATAAATCTTATTTCAGGTTTAAAATGTTTAACAATCATTGAAACTAATATAATGCTTCTGATATCGGTAAGATAATCACATCTGGTTTCATACCAAATATCACAGGTTTTTAATGCAATTTGGTAAAATAACAGTTTTTCAAAAAGACACGTATTTTCGTTGTTTGTTAACATTGCCTTAATTTCTTAATCGATTTTCATCAAATTAAAGTTTCAAAGTTAAATTGTGATTATGTTGATACGATTTGAATAAGCGGACAAAATGATAATGTGTTTTTCATTTGTGCTAAAAAAGTAATATACATGCATCATTTTAGAATTTTTCAAAGCAAGAAGAAGCTCTGCTTATGAGTTGTATGATCTTCACCCGACAGAGATACGGAATTGACCATGCGATATTTACCTGTGCAAAGAGCGCGCGCAAGGCATGTCTTATCTGTGACCGACTATAAAACATGTTGATGAAGTAAGAAAGTACCAAGATGGCTTATCTCGGTGTTTTCAAATACTCGCGCCCCGGCGAGTGACAAACAAGAACATTTAGTCATTGAAATACGTTTATATGGATCTTTTTCCTAATATCATAGAGGTATATTTCTTACATATTATAATAACAATAACAAATGGCAATGACAAAGGGGAATTCTATTCACTCGGTGTTGTTCTAAAGAAATATCTGAATAATATGTCGTTTCCGATATCATCAAAGCCAGATTTTTACAGTACGGCAAAACGGAAGAAAGTAATGGAAAACATGTTACAAGGATGTAACATTTGGTAAAAGTAACAATAGAACCTATGCTAGATATGTTGACTTATATATATATATATATATATATATATATATATTCTTACTGACAGTCATCACTTTGGATTATGCTGACTTGTATTATGTGTGCCTAAATGTCACTGTTCGAATAGGTGGTATGAAACCCCGATGTGACTTACTTATATCAGATTTATATTAAGCCAAATGACTAGAAAAAATCAACAGCTTTTAACCTCCAAACACCGTAAATAAGTAGTTCAGTCAAGTCTTTTACTGAGCCGTATAGAATTATTCATACGTTGAAAGTTCTATCTCAAAGGGGCGGCATCCTGATAATTAGTTGATAGGACTTCTTAGTTTGGCTTCTAACAAGTGATTTTCAGACCTATTGTTGATTTTGTTAGAAGAACCAATTTGGCACAAAAGAAGATCAATATATGATGAGAAAACTTGGAAGTGGAGGCATACACTAACTGCCATTTGGCGACCGTCATGTAGAGAATGAATATCCAAAAGCGCAATCAATATATTTCATTATTTTTTTACGTTGACTCCAAAAATAATTAATTCAGTTGAATGCTGTAACATTTCATTGCATATTGTTCAATGTGTTACTAACGACATATAAATAAGAAATCCGCACACCAATAATGTGTTAGGTGAACAAGCACTGATATGTGCAAAATATATAACAAGCAAGCATAAGCAAATACTATTAAGAAAAATATGAAAGAACTAGTCAATCTAAAACTTCATGAAAAACATGCAGACAAGCACATCAATGTACATGTTTTAACAATTTCGTGTGTTACTTTTGAAAGAAAATAGTACATGTGATAAACATTATCTTTCTAAAATATCTCACATAATATGACTTAGTTTCTGATCATAATCATTTTATATTGAATCAATCAATCAAAGTGAAGACAATGCTATGAAGTAAAATTTAAATTTTAACCGGCTATGGTTCACAAGATCTGAACAGAAGCAGAAGGTCACTACTACTACTACCAATGTCTACAAAATAGTAACTTTTTGTTTAAGTTCAATCAAAGAAGGTGAGTTAGTGAATCACATAAACAATAATAAGGGTTATTACAGAAATAAATCCGCACTTATCCTTCTTTTCCCATTTATCAGACGGAAGTTAAAGCTTCAGTAGTGAAGTTGACAGTACGCCACAGGTCCCCAAGACAACCGTGGAGTTTCTGGTCCTCAGCCACAGAGTTGGCCAACGTGTCTGAAAGGTAAGAGGTCTACAATAGATAACACGTCAGTCTTTTTTCATCTTCTTGTATTCCTTCGCATGACATGAAAAGAGCGTAATTGAATATCATCCACATGTAACAAATATAACGAGAGAAGACAGGCGAGGTTTGCATTATAATTAATTTCAGCATTTAGAGAATTGCTGGTTTCGACATCTCAATATGTTATACAGTGAAGAATGTCATTTGGTAGACATTTACATCAAAGGTTGTTATTTGTATCAGGAATCTCGGCTTACAGAAGACTGCCTAATTATTTACTATTATTCAGCCTAAAATAATTGTTAGCCGGACATGGGAATGTTGCTTCTGTTTGATAATGATGTCTGCTGCTAAAATTATATAGAACTATCCAGTATTCTTTCCGTTTAAGTTATGCGTTATGTTCAATTCCACAGTCTGGTTCCCATGTGATAATCCTAACGTGCAAAGACGAGAAAATACGACATCGGCATCATCAATATACGTGATTATAAATGTGAGCTACACTTGAGTACTTTACATCATTATTTATTTACCTAAAAGAAAGAGTACATGGATGAATTTGACAAATTATCAGGCAATCTTCTTCAAAAAGGGTCATCTACGCTGTTATCTTTCACGAAACAACAAAAACTAATCGATAATTTTTGTTTTCGGTTTGATAAATTAAAGAATAAATACATAAATAAATTGAGAAAGAAATATAGAAACGCAAAAAGTTGCAAACTTTTGCTATACATCGTGGTAGGAGAAAACAACTTTGTCAACAAATACAACCGTTTGATATGAACCTTTCTTGAGTTGCTGGAGCCAATTTTCAATTATTTTCGAAAAATGTTTGATTGTCAATCCTTCTCAAACTGTTTTCCCCTCAGAAAATATTGACAAAAGAATGAGAGTTAAAACGCTATATTCTTACCAAGTATGTAATGCATTCGTACACAAACTAAAATAGAAGACAATTAAGATATTATGAAACATTTTCGATCCTACCTGTTCTTTTTATGAGCTGCAAACGTATCATCCTTTCAGTAATTGTTTCATGAAACAAAGGTAACAATTCCATCTGTACTTGCAACCTGCCAAATTGCACGTGTTTCCAAAAACTATCTATTTACTGTGAGTGACAGACAGACAATTATGTGTCAATGGAAGAACGGAACCTGTATGTCAACAGCCAAGCAAATTCTTTGTAAATGAAACTTTGCACTGTTTGGTGTTGAAGGAATAGACAGCATTTCTGCTGGCTTGGGTGGTATGCTAGTTTTATGCTTCATGTATTTATTACGAAATTACAAGAAAAGTGCATTCTGCATTGTTTTCTGATGTATGCTGAGTCAGGTTTTTTTAAACATTCTTTTATAAAGTATTCTGGAAACAAAAAGTGATAAATTTAACACAAAACTCTTTTCTCAAAAATAATGAAAATAATATTGTTCATTTATAGAAGCATCACAAGGTTTGTTCTTAGACTCCTTTGTCTTACTCAGTCAATCACAGATAATTATTAATTAATATATAAGAAAAGCATAGTGATCTCCGTTTACCCGTTATCAATTACCATTACCGACACAGCTTTTGGTAGATAACTTTAGAAAGTTGAGATGACTGAATTTCTCATTTAAAATGTTCTTTCTTTTTTTTTTTTGGTAAATCTATTATTCGTGTTAGATAAACATAAGAGATCATCTTACATGCTCATTAAATGTCACGATTACGATTATCACAAGAGTGGAATAAAATAAACTACAAATAATTACAATAATGAAAACATTCGGTGTACATTTTTTAACTTATATTATTCATTTTTAATCCTGTTCATTTGTGGAATATGTTTTTGTATTCATATTATAATAATAGCGACTTCGTCACATAAGCGTTACCCGATTTCTTCTAAAAAAATAACTCAAGAGAAGACGAAGAAGAACAGATTATTCATTCCCCATGAGGTTTCAATGCATAAGTGTTGTAAATAAAACAACATGCAAACCTCAGGCGCTTTGAGCAACAGTTCGAATAAGTTAATGAAGAAAAAAGTGTCCAAATGGCAATATCTCCAAATGATTTTAATGCCTGAATGTTATTAAAAAAGGGTCTCATAAAAAAGTCAGTGAATTTTGTTATAGCTAGAAAGCGACTTCGTCACTTCAGTGTTACCCGATTACCTAAGAAGTTGCTTAACAGAAGACGAAGAAGAATAATGCATCACCCCCCCCCCGATTTTCCAATCCATACAGAGTATAAAAAGGACCCCTTTTCACAAACATCCCCACCCGTTTAATAAATATTTGGATTTAAAATCGTAGACTGTAACCATTCACATCAAAACCATTTGAAAAACGCCTTTGGTATGTAGTTAATAAAGTGTTAAAAGCTCAGCAAAGTCCACCTATAAAAACACCGGTAAATTCGTTTCAGGTGCGTAGCCAGAGTTCTTAAAGGGGGGGGGGACCATGTATTTTATCAAACCAATATAAGAGATAAGTTATAAATTGTGCAGACTAAAAGCATTGTGGGTCTCAAGTGGGGGGGGGGGCTTTCCCCATGTATGTTTGCGAATTTTCCATTTACATGTTTCTTATAACAACAGTGCTATATAAGAAAAATCAAAATCGCTTCGACTCTCTCTCTCTCTCTATC
>JAUUEB010489476.1:0-10759 GCA_032362205.1 Clione limacina | reverse complement strand
TTTTAACACTTTTTAATGGATTTGGAGTAAGAAAAACACCAATTTTAATGAAAAAAGATTCCAGGATTTTTGTAAATGCCAAAGCCGAAGCCAGCATCTCAAAACATCACGAAGCCGAAGCCAGCTCTGACAAAAAACATGAAGCCGAATATTTGGCTTCTAAACTGCGGCTTCGCGAAGCCAAAGCGGAAGCCGGCTTCGTACCCATGTCTGCAAAGATGCACTTTATTTGAATTTTTACAGATTCTCTTATATAAAACATGATCAGGGAAGTACTAGATCTTTGCAAAAAGAAAGTTTACAGCAAAAAGCATGTACATTTTAGGAAAAACTTACCCAAGTCTGAAACTGGACCCTTCAGACCCACTTTTGAAATGCAAGGTATAAATCAATGGTGAAAGTGTGCGCTCTTGGGGGTAGAGCTAGAACTTGGGTTTTGTCTTGAAGAACTCTTCTGTCTGATAACAAGACAAATCTTTTCTCAAGCTTATCAGGCGCAATAGATCAATTCTCTTTGAAAAAGATAAACTGTCTTAATTCAGTGTTCTTTTTTTGAATGTTTCAAAAGACTGACATTATGATTATTTCATATGGGTTAAATCATTGTTTAAAGTTAAGTCTATTTGACTGTTCAAAATATCTTATTTCATACATCTTGTCTAAGTTAAAACTTATAAGCATGTTAACATTTTCTTATTTGAAACATTTCAGATGGCTTATTATAAGTGTTTGCATGTTAAAAATTTCTTCTTTTGTACACACTGTGGTAGACTTCAACTTTTTGCATCTTCAAAATTTCTTCTTTTATACCCCCATGTCTGAAGTGTTAAAATTTTCTTAATTGATACACTTCAAATGATTTGTTACTTTTTGTTTTTTCAAATTTTCTTCTTTTGTACACAGCATATGACTTAAAACTTTTTGCGTGTTTAATTTTTTTGATGACCTGTCTAAATTATAATTTTCAACATTATAAAATTTTCTCATATTGGCTGGAACACTCAATTTTTCATATTAATTTTTGGACCCCAATTTTTTTTTCACTGTTGGACTTCAAATGTGCATGTTCAATTTTTTTCACAAGATACACTCATCATGCAAGTACAAAGTTTATCTAGCCTGATTAAAATTGATCCTGCAGCCAGAGTGGGTGGCATATTATATATGCCGGACATGTGTATGATACTAAGTGGTACCTCACACTGCAGCTTAGGAATGACCCACATGACCAATTAGTACGTGCTAAGTGGTTATGACCTCTAAATGGGCGCACCACCCCTTTTTTTACATTAAATCCTGACGAAATCTAGTACCATAGTACTTTTGAGACCCTATTAGAATTAGAGGTAGTCGGACCTTTATTTACTTTTTGGAAAAGCAGAATGACTTAAAGAACATTTACCAGTTCATCTGCTCAAGCATTGATAAAGTTTATCTAAATAAAACAATTATGATTAAAATGTGAATGTTAGGTGAGAATGATTTTTTTAAACTTGAAATAAAATGCAACAAAAAAAAAATTTCAAATGAATACAATTACCATAACATTACAGATTAACATTTTTTATAGATGGATTTAGGTGAAAGAAAAGATAATGCTAATATATACGTAAGAAAAATAATTAAATGTGCCTGGAATTTGCAACAATATCAAGCAGGTTAAACATTTAGGGTTGCAGATAGTTACAACCACAAAGCTAGTACTTGAGGATAATCAAAATTATTTAGACAAAAAATCTGAAAATTACTGTAACAAAACTATTAAATGTTGAAAAATATATTTACACTTAGAGATATGAATGACTAAAGCTTTAAATAATTTAAATGTATAAACTTTAAATTTATTAAGTGGTCATTGATACCTTTACTTTTAATAAAAAATATTCACAAAATGACTTTAACTTGTTTTAACTTAAATAAGGCCACAAACAGTGAGGCTAAAGAAGAATAAATAGAAAGTTATCAGTGACAGCAACCAATTACAGCTCTTAAAATGTTGGTCATGCAAAAAATCATTAAAACATCTCATGAAAAAGTGCCAATACACTTAAGGGTAAAAAATGTAAACATCATCTAGGCACTGAAATGTAATATAATTAATATATATGCAAAATGTTAGCCATTTTTCTTCAGATCCACACATTTTTACCACTTAGTACCATAGTACCAAGTTGTAGCTAATATGTGCAAGAAGGGACAACCCTAAACATAACAGTGAGTACCCTTGTAACTGACTGGTATTTACATTTTGTAGGGGGGGCACCACTGTACCAATTGGTCATACGTGCCCGGCATAGATCATGTGTCCCCCGCTGCATGCTTTTCCTTCCAACACTTTTTAATCCTGTCCCTCAAACATCAATTGGTTATACATTAAGTCTTATTTTCAAAATTTACATATATAAAATGCATCTTCCTATACAATCAGTTCCTAGATCATTGTACACAAGTTTTTACCCCTGATTACAAGCAAGCTCATCTAATATATAATAAAAAAGATGTGCCACTTTAATTGGAGAACTAGAAATACTTATGCAAGAATATATTGTCCTCTAGTTTGAACAAACAAGTCATGTCCCAAATTTAAAAATATATATTTTAAAATTTTCAAACAGAGATAATCCCATGAGCATCTGCAAACAAAAATGAAGTAATTTGAAAGAAAATTGAGTAGTTATGACCTTCTATTATATGCCTGATATAACAAAAACTAGGATAAAAAGATAAGAAAAACTGATATCTCTCACAAAAATGCAAATTCAACATATAAAGATCTTCAATTTTTGGCATACTCTATTATGTATTATTTATATAGTGAAATAGCAGAGGAGAAAGAATTGACAAACAAAAATGTTATGGTATTTTGTGAGTTTATTTTATTTATTGTAATTTCATTATGTTGATTATTATAATTTTGAAGATGTGAAATGTCAGTCAGTAGCTGTCAAGGCTGTGATTCTTTGTTATAATGTCATAACGATTGCTGTTCTTTTAGTTAGTGATTTTCTTTTTTAGATTATCATAGGTAAGTATCCCTATTTTTAAACCAATATATCCTGTTTTGCTTCACAGTGTCGGAATTGCAAATAGACAGTCTAGGCAGGTCCTACTGTAAATGAGTAAAATCATTTACACTTTGCATTAATTTTCTGGATCACTGGTACAGTTCTGCTCTAGTTTTTTTGGGGTAATTGATAAATTGAAGAACTTAGATATAAAAAACATAAATTCATAAGATTTCCTTTGTAGATATGTCTTAAATTGGTATTTGAATTTGAAAATATACACTAAAGCTCCCTTTGCTTTACACCTATTTTCTAAAAGCCTACAATCAAAGTCAGTATAGTCTAAGGATTTTTTTTCATCAAAATTATGTATAACAAGTTAATAAAAAACTTAAATTTGAACTTTAGACCAATTTTGATTTGGAGTCCTTTGAGAAATGAATAAAGTTATGTCTTTTATTTGTCCGTTGTGTGTCGTGTTCCATATATCAGTTTGAGTGCTGATAAATACTAACCAATTAAGTATTAATCGTTTTTGTAAATAAAAACTTCAAGGTATGAACAGTTTTCTTCCCAAAAGAAGTTTTTGTTGATGGTTGAGGGTAAAGGTTACATAATTAAATAGCTATTATGTCGGCAACTGTGATTTGTGTCCGCCGCTTATAGTGTTCCGTAAAATTGATAATTTGTTTGTCTTTCTAAAGAATTTTCATAACGATTTATTTTGCCCATAAAAGTGAAGGAAAAGACAATATCTATCATACTTTTCTTTAGATTGAATGAACAAAAGTGCAATTTTATTGGTTTCTATAGTAGTTTGTTACTCATAAATCAAATAATGACGTTCAATAATGTTTTTTTCCCATCCATTTATAACTAGATATTAGTCTTAAAAGATTAAATGTGTTTGAAAAGAGAGAAATTGGTAAACACGAAAAACATTTTGAAAAAATGCTTCCTGGTAGATTATCCAACGTAAGTCAAAGGGATTTACGGAAATAATGTATCCACAGCTGGACGTGACAACACACTACAATAATGTTTCAGCCATGTTAAATCTCACGTTGTTCTGTTGCTGATCCAGCAGTTTTAATAAGTTGTGATCTGTCTGAATACAAAGTATTTTCAAAACTGTGGGAAAGTGGGAGATAAGTGTTTCTTAGTTCGTTTAGAGCGGGACAAAAGAAAATGTGGTGAGAGACTAATTTATCTATACAGTCACACAGAGGACACGCTGAATAGAAGTTTGGTTGAGTTCTGTGTAGATGCAAATTTAAAATAATGTGTTGCGTTTGCAGTCTAAAGATTATGACCTGTTCTCGCCTCACCAGGGAATTAAAAGCATCTCTTGAATTTGGGGTGGTCATATGTTCAAAGACTACTCTGCCAGTTGTGCCAGTTGCCCATTCATTCAGCCATTGCTTCTTGTTGTTGTATCTAGTAATGTTTTGGCTGTCTGACGTGATGTCTGTTTGTGAGGTTGTGGTTGAGAGGCTCCCCTTTTAGCTAAATTGTCTGCCCTATCATTTTCCTGTATGTGGCTGTGTCCAGGTATCCACTGTAAATTCAGGTCAACGGCACAGGTCAACATGAAATAATTTATTGATAATGCCAGTGACAGGTAAGTAGAATTTTCAAAATTTGAGTTGTCTGGAGCTTAGAGCACGGAGAGTCCGTCAGTTAAACCGACAATATTTTTTTTTATCTTGTTAGGGGTGGTGCGAAAGATTTCAGAGAGATGACAAATTGCTCCTTCGATGGCCAGTGCCTCTGCTTTGTAGTTTGTACAAAAATGCCACAGGAGTTGTGCAGTTCATTGCAAGCTTTGTCTGGATGCTCTATTCTCACTCCATATTGTGTATTTCTTGATCCTTTAAAAGCTGGTCCATCTGTGTAGACATGTGTCAAATCCTCAGAATCTGACAAGATTGTTCTTTCGGCCTCACATGTAAGTTCTGTTTGATCAAAGTCTTTCTTTCTCATCTCTTTAGTAAGTGATGTCCTGAAAACTGGTAACTTGAGGTTGGCATACGGTGGTATGTCTTACTGTATAGGGTTGATAATTTCCCTGTCTTGTGGAAGGCTTTGTTTTTCCTCTATCTTTATTGCAGTGTCAAGGATGGAAGTCTGCTTTATTCTATTTCTTGGACATCTGTTGTCAACAAGATTTCTGTTAGGGTGTCCATTCTTATACACATCTCATTCATCTTAATTACGGCTGCTTCTCTCCTGAGACCCAGGGGTTCTATGTTGGATCAGCAACATAACATATATTGGTATGTATTTCACATGCTGCTGTTTAGTGCTAGCTTATGTTCCATAGCTGAGTGAATGTACCGAATATATAGCTCTCTAAGAGTATCCTTGTCTGCTCCCATGACAGTCTCTTAAGGAGATTCAATCTCTTATTGACTTTCTTTTTCAGTTTGCAGATATGATTTTTACCTGTGAGCTTTGTATCCAACTCAATCCCAATTTATTAGGGGTTCTCCTCCTTTTCAAGTTTATTTCCTTCTTAAGAAATGTTAAAACGTTGCTTTGCTAATTTGTGACTCTTTGTGAAGACTGAAAAGACAGTTAATTCTGATACAAATGACGATTTTAGTATGAAATGAAAGAAATACAAAGTAAATATGCGAATAAACGAGGAACAGAATCCTATTCATCGGCTCATGATTTGAATAAAGGATATAATGTCATGTCTTTAGTATATTTGGTAATAACCAATTGTGTTTAAAAAGTGTTAGAAAATAAAGAGGTCAACATAAACGAAACTTTTCCTTGACAAATTCTGTATTTCAGCGCAAATTAACGGAAACATTTGTAAATAAAAGCATTGGTGGTCTGACAGCAACACACTTCAATTTAGTGAACACATCCGACACACTTCAATAATGTAATCGGCTTAAGTTAATAAATCTGATCGAAACGGCTTTTGTTTAAGTTTGATGCTTACCCTATTGTCCATTATAAGATACAAGAATGTATTGATACTATTATTTGGTTTAAAACGAGAGAAAATGTTTGCTCAGACGATTGAAGATGATGACGGGAAAACTTAGTTAATATGCGAACAAACGAGGGGCATAATCTTGTTAACCAGCCTCATGATTTGAATATAGGATATTGTGTCTATGTCTTATTTCGTCATAACAAATATGTTTTAAATGTGTGAGAAAAAAGAGGGCCAACATAAACGGAACATTTTTGATTGATTACCAATATTTATTCCAGATAAACTCAACGGCAACATTTGTAAAGAACGGCATTGGTGGTCTGAAAACAACACACTTCAATTGAGTAATGGAATCGGCTTAATTGTCTGAATGTAATAGAAATTTTGTCGTTTTCGTTTGTTGCGTAACCTGTCGTTCATAATTAGATACAATAACTTATTGATACTACTATTTAGTTTGAAATGAGAAAAATATCTTTGTTCAGGCGATTGAAGATGAATGAAAGGAAAACTAAGTAAATATGCGAACAAACAAGGAACAGAATCTTATTCACCGACCTCTTGAATTGAATAAAGCTTTGTTATATTAAATTGGGATCGTAACAATTAATTGATACTTGTGTTTAGTTTCAATGAAAATGTGTTTGTACAGTCAATTGAAGTATGAAATTAGGGAAAACCTAGGTAAATATTTACAAACAACATGAGGGGCAGCATCTTTATGAACAGGCTCATGATTTAGTTGAAAAATATTCCGTTTCTAATATATTTCATATTAATAAAAACTGTTGAAAGTGTGAACTCTAGTTAAGCTTCAAAGAAAATATGCCTGTACAGTCAATCTATGTTAGCATGCGTTTTAAACTAAGGTTAACTTCAAAATATTTAGCTTGTCACCACGGCGTGGATTGTTCCTTATATGTTAAAATGATACTAGTAATTTTTTACAATATATTTGAAAGAAATTGTCGTCTGAAGGTTTTTAGTGTAATGTAAGCTTCGCTCCATGAATAAAGAATGAATTCAAATACCTTTTTTATTTCAATTTTGATACAACAAACCTGTGTACACAAAATCAAATTATAATAATATCCTCTTGAAACGGACATGGGACATTTCTTTTTTGGCCCCACAGCACATATTGCGTATCTGTTGCGCAATTGGTCTCGGTTGTCATTCTTCTTAAAATGGAGAGAAGAACTCAAAAATTTGCGTTAGTGTTGATCATGATGGGCGATTATTGACTATTTGAAGATGAGTTTTCAAATTTTGATAACTGTTTGCTTGATGACTGGCTATTCATGTTCATACGTTATGTTTGATAATGATGAAAAGATTGAAACATCGATAAAATTGTACATAGTTTAGCTTTAACGGGACAGACTCAATTAGTCGGTGAGCCGATAATGTCCCGATGTAATATAACAAAGCTTTATTCAATTCAAGAGGTCAGTGAATAAGATTCTGTTCCTCTGCACAGTTCTTCTTCACAGAAACTGAATTCTTCTTCATGAACACTGACTATTTTCGAAATCAGCCCTACCTGTGCCATTCCCACCCAGGTACAGAAACTCAGTTTTCAACCGAGGAAGAAATGACCCACACCAGCAACCGACGCAAATTGTTTGACCTGTGTGTCCCAGAAATTGACTAAGAATGAGACACAAGAAATGCAACTTATGTTACGGCAATCAGAAAATTGCCAAGATCCAAGGCATTCCGTGGTTCGCACGATGGTATGAATCAGGATTCACTTGCGTGTCTGTCATTTGTCTTGACCCTCAAAGGTTGAATATCATTGGGACACGGGTGTTAATTGTGATTACCTTCCCCGAGCTTATATTGGGAAATCACAGCTGGATTTTTGAATAAATTACCAGTTAACACAGTGTACTATAGGACTATGGTGTTCGGGGACATGTGTTTTATGATCATCTTTATAAGACTAGACAAAAAAGAAAATCCTTTATCTTTTTAATCGTTTTGTTTATTTATCGTGCAAGTCCAAACGGAAGATCTCAATATACCTTTACTTTTTGGATTTAATTAATTACAGTTACATGGAAAACTAGTTGCACCATTATTTATAGCGCATTATCTAAGTGCCACACCACTTTTTTAGTAATTTTATGCTTTTAAGCACACAATGAACCTGTTGACATTAGATATGAGAAATGTGTCTCACACTTCTGGTGATGACCTCTCTCAGTTCCTGACAGTGTTGTCCCACACATACTTTCCTTACGTAAACCCCATAGGTGAAAACTTAGCAGTAATAAATTCAGGCTACAAGGGAAAACGAACATGTTCATGCCAGGAGAGTGTTCTCTTATCCATGAAGGTGTTTCTTTCAGTATGCCAAGCAGACCCCTTTTGGTACAGTCATTCTTTCAAACAAAGGCTCCGCAAAAACTTCGAAATATCTATTATAAAAAGTATTTTCTTAATTATCCATTTTGTAGGGGCCAATGCTTTCCTTGTTTATAGCAAAAGCACCGTATTTTAGTTTGAACCTAGTCATTTTCAAGTTGAATAAAACTTCCGGTTTACACATAACAAATAGCAATGTGCGAACATACTTCTGTTCAATTTGACTGCAAATTTGAACATTTACACAAAGTTATTCAGACTAGTTAGTTTTTTTGCTCAGCTGGTTGCTCTCACTATTCAGTATATATTACTTAGAACATGGGCTAAAAATAATTGTGAAACTATTTTTTTTCCTGTAACTGTAGCTGATTCATTCTCGTTATAATTCCTTCAAAATATCATGTTTAGATCTTCTCAATAAAAACAATAACTAAGTTTCCTCATTGTTAAATAACCAAATTAAACAATGTTAATTCTGTTATAAATATAAAACTATTTTTTTTATAAATAATTTACATTATCTCAATCAATTAATTTAACAATTTTCCTTTTTTTCTCTTCCCCAGTTTCATTTTTCATCAAACACTTAACATGAGTTATGATAGATCATGGTGGACTTCTGAACATAGGAAAGGAAAAGCTTGATCTTTCTCGACTTTTGAAAGAATTTAATTACATATAAAAACGACTCTGTTGAGTTATTCAGAAACTAAGATGGACGAATTTGTCGATTACAACAACAAACTCAATACTGTTTACTTCCAAGAGCTCAAACCAGTACTAATCAAGGAAGAAGTCTTGCTGCAGGACACAAATGTAGAGTATTTTGCAACAAATGATAAAAGTACATCTTACAGTACACTTTCCAAGAATTTGGTTATGAATAAAGATTTGAAAACAGATGATTTTTCAGTCAATGCATTATTACCACAATTAAAAAATGAGACGTCAGACCACTTTCAAAAATCTGAACAAACATTGAAACAAAAAGATCTTATTAGAACAAATTTGTTGACTCATGCAGGAGAGAGGTCATTTCTATGTCCGGACTATGGAAAGACTTATGAAGACACACATTATTTAAATGCACATCTCGTGACTCATACAGACGAGAGGCGTCAAAGACATCAAGAATGTGGAAAGACTTTTAAACAAAAAAGTCATTTAAAAGAACATCTGTTGACTCATACAAGGAAGAGTCAAAATAAATGTTTAATTTGTGAAAAGGCTTTTACACAAAAAGAAGTTTTGAAGAGACATCTATTGACTCATACAGAGGAGACACAATATAACTGTAAAGAATGTGGAAAGACTTTCAAACATTTAAAAAGTTTAAACACACACCTTATGACTCATACAGGTGAAAGGCCACACAAATGTCAAGAATGTAGTAAGACTTTCACGCGGAAAGATTACTTAAACACGCATCTCTTTGCTCATACAGGGCAGAGGCCACATCAATGTCAAATTTGTGAAAAGACTTTTACACAGAAAAGAGTTTTGAAGAAACATATCTTGACTCATACAGGGGAAAGATCACATACCTGTCAAGAATGTGGAAAGACTTACAAACACAAACATCAATTAAAAACACATCTTTTGACACATACAGGGGAAAGGCCACACAGATGTCAAGAATGTGGTAAGACTTTCACGCGAAAAAGTCGCTTAAACACACATCTTTTGACTCATTCAGGGAAGAAGCCACACAAGTGTCAAATATGTAGAAAGACTTTTTGTCATACAAGTTTTTTAAAGGAGCATCATCGTTCGACTCATATAGAAGAGGGACCATATAACTGCCAAGAATGTGGAAAGACTTTCAAACGTAAAGGTTATTTAAATAAACATTTGTTGATTCATTCAGGGAAGCTGCACCATTGTCTTATGTGTGGAAAGACTTCTTCTACTAAAGACGCAATAAGAAATCATTTGTTTACGCATTTGGAAAGAAAGCGTCACGACTGTCATCATTGTGAAAGGACGTTTTCACGAAGAGATCAACTTAAAATTCATCTTTTGACACACACTGAGGTAAAGACAGCAGCAATGTTTTAGATTTAGAAAAACTTATTAACCTAACTTATGTACTTTTAATTTGTTGAATCATTTGGGAGAAGGGCGTCATTGATGTCTTCTTTGGGTTAACGTAGAATGGCAAACATGAAAAACATTTAATGATTCACGTGATGTCAATAATTTGAAAAATTCTTTGAAACGGCAATCATAGCTCACCATTTTGTTTAAAAAACTGGAGAGGAAGGTCTAAAACCAATGTTCAAGGCTCAATTGAAAAAGCAAACTTATAAATGTAACGATTTTTTCTGTTTCTGTTTCTGTTTGGTTAATCTAAACACTCGACATGTCGAGGATACTCGATGTTTGGTTCCGTAGGGTTTATATACAAGATGGGATGGGGTGTTGTAAG
>JAUUEB010489465.1:0-10759 GCA_032362205.1 Clione limacina | reverse complement strand
TAGTTTTGTCCAAACCACATGAATAGGAGAAACCATTGGCTTTTCTAAAACAGCAGTTTCTGTCCGTGTACGACTATATCTAAAAGATATAACACATTTTTAAAATGAACAACTGAATAATGAATCAGCTTTAGAAAAAGCTAAAGTCAAGACCTTCTGACATTGTTTAGAGGGGGAAAAGCCAAAGGTTTATAACCACCATTTCGTTTAATTTAAAAAAAAAGATTTGGAGTCAAGGTAGTGGAGCCCCCGTTTTCTCATCGAGGAGGCGTGAACAATTGTCTATATATTTGAATGTGTATCTTACATACAAAGATTCATGTTTCAGTTCAGTATACTAGAACCCAATCTCCGAGGACTTCTCATGTGGAGAAATAATTATGTATAACTCTTTTCGTCGCGGAAACGTTTGTTAGCGGTTCATGAGTTATGCCTGTGGATGGGATATTTTAAGTTAGATTGAACCTAAGGTTTTTCAAAAAGTTTAGCAAGACATTGATTTCTCCGGATTTAAACCCATATATATATTTTCCATTGTGTAATATCAATGCATTTTGATATTGTTTTTTCCTTCTAACCAAGATGCGTTAGTGCTTAAAATATCTTTGGAGAATAAAAATAAGTATCAAAAATAACAAAATCAAATATACGTATGCATTACACAAATGATACAGTCATACGCTATTATGTTGCAAATACAACAAAACGGAAAACTCTTGAGTGTCAAATGTGTGTTTCAAGACAATTATTGTTTTATAAAAATATTACATTATATGCGTTATGAATTATATTTTAATCCAGCCGAGACATCTTTATCCGTCGAGGGCGAAGTAATAATAAAAAGATACTGTTTTTAAAAATATATGATTAAAGCTAAATCCAGATACGTGATTACAGATGTGCAAACTCAATACTGTGAATACTACTTATGACACGAAGTATGATAAAAGTATGTTCAATGTAGGTCTCTTTGGAGTGAAACAAATCACAAACCCAAAACCAAACATGCGTATTTATTAAACATATGATGAAGACAAACATTACCATGTTGCAACTAAAACAAAGCAAAACTTTGAGTGTAGACTAACTGTTTCAAAACAATTATTTTTATGAAACGAAAACATAACAGATGTTATAAGTAGCAGTTTAATCTCACCGACATATTGTAATCGGACTAAGGCGAAGCAATAACGAAATGAACGTTTTTAAATTGCTTTTTTAGCAAAGTATATGTGATGGGCATGCGATAGCATCATCACTATTTACCATACTCTCAGAGCATTAACTAATTCAACCAAGTAATATAGTAATTAATATTTATGTTGGTGCATACATGTCAAGGACTAGGTATGAGTAACTTCAAGACTTGAAAAAGAGTCAATTCATGGTGTCGTCGAAGGTTTGAAGTGCATGACAAACGAGCAGCTACTGTTGATATTAAGTGACCATGAGATAATATATTAATAACAATGAAAGTAAAAGAACATCTATCATCTTTGCCTGAGTAGGCGCAAGTTATGTTTGATCCATAGAAGTGGATAATCTTTAACTATATTTAAAGCTTTATTTCTGTTATCAATGCTGAGACATAAGCTATTTATCTATGTTTTACGTTTTGACAGCTTGGAGAATTTGTGAACAGTGAACTCCTACGCCTAAATATAGAAATTCGTGTCATATATAATTGGCTATTTACATCACATTGCCATCTCAGTAAACATTGTTTTATGAAAGTGGCTGTTTATAGCTTCAAAATAGTTATTACAGAAGTTCCAGTAATGTAAATTAATGAATTTTCCTGTGATACCTGTTGGATCTTTAATTTTCGTATTATTTGTTTCAGACATCTCTCCTTACATCTCAACTGCACGCGTTGTTTCATTTCATCGTCTCATTATTAGTTCTTTGTTTTTGTTTCAATATTTGTACTGACATCTGAGAGATAAATATAACCCCTAGGTTTTATCACACCATATAGATGTTTTGCAAACACGTGAATAAATATAATTAGGGTCTCGCTCTTAGAATTATATAACAAAATACACTGAATTGTATGTATGCTTGCTTGTGTAATGATTTCATCAAAAGTCCCTGAATGGATTAAGCTGAGCTTTTAACAAGTGATTATTTACATATAAGAGGTAAATGAGTACTTTTGGTATAATTTGGTACATTCTACGGTTTTTAAGTATTGTTGAGTGTTTTTCTCTGTCTATAGTCCAATGAACTTAAGTTGCCATCTTACTCATTGTTCTGTTTACTTTTGTTCAGGAAGCGCATCCCAAGAGGTACGCACTATATGTCAATGTAAATAGCCTGTTCAGCATGGAAGTTGTTACACGAATCGCCACTTTGGGTTTTCATTAATATATTAGCAGAATGCAGGAGACTTTTCAGACGATGGTGATAATGGCGCAAAGTATTTAAGCAGTGGTAATAGTATGGTTAATCTGGTCTTTTAATACTTTGTTGTTGTTGAAAGTCGGATGTCACCGACGCGACGAAGTCGCTAGCATCAAATACATAAAACATGTCAAAGTTCTTTAAGCGCCTGACCCCTTTATTATTGTTTATGTAATCCAACAAGATATTACAAATGTAGTTTGTTGACGTTATTACGGCAAAACTAATAATTATTTCGCAAAAACCAAGGTGAAACAAACTGTAATATCTCAAGTCAGCTGATGATTCCGTTGCCTTTTTTTTTATTAGAACGACGACGACGATGAGTAACAAAAATGATAATGAATCTACAAATAATATTTGCCTGCTCATTCTGTCATTATGCTATAACATCCGTGAAACAAAATTATAACATATTTTTGAGTGACAAAAGTTGTTGTCTTAATTCAACACGTTTGATAAAACTCAATATGGTTTGTCTTACAGCTAAAAAAAAGAGTCTTGTCTTAATGTATTCAGGTCGTTCTTTCAAGTTCAGTCAAGCATTTTGAAACATAATAAAGCTTTCCCTCTTTGGTGTATTCAAATGCAGGGGTATGCATGTTTGAATTCGAGGGCCGCGATGGTCTTTGAACGCACTAGAGTCTCACCTGAGAAGTATTGACTTCAATCGTTTGCAACGCCACAATTCATGGGCAAGTGTTTTTACTCTAATTCTCATTTGGCCCGTACAGCAGCAATTTGTTATGACAACATCAAATAATTGTTATTGCTAAAAATAGTAAAAGAACTTTTGCCTACACTATTTTAAACACGTGAGGTGATAATCCCTATGTGACTTCTTCACATGACAGTCAATCACAAAACTCAGATAACTGGGCTACTTACTCTGAAGAACAAATGTTAATGGGTTAACGAAGAAATATATTGACCTGAATAAACATGTTATGCTACAAGTCGAGGTCATTCCATCCTCATCAGAACCCGAGATTGTGATTGTCTAGAAAGGAAAAGATGAAAATGGGAGGTACAAATTAACTGTAGCTAGCGATATATAATTCAATGCCAAAACCAGGTGCGTATCTAGGAGAACGGGGCAGTCCTTCTGCCAATTTGATAACTAGAACACAATGAAAACTAGAAACATGAGTACTAAGGTAGAGTACAAACCCGAAACCGAGTAAAATAATATAAGCAAAAAATCCATATTTTACCGTGTTAGCATTACTTAAAAAAGTAATTGAAAAATTGAAACATTGAGAAATGTAAGATGGCGCAATGCTCTTTACTAAAATTAAAAGACATGTGAGAGAACGGTTTTCCATAGAAAGGTTGGAGTTATAAAGAGGCATCAATCTTCAGTAGATAGCCAGCTCAAAGGATTAGATAATAATTCCCAGAAACACCTTTGAGCTGGCTATCATCACACACGTTAAGGATAACGCAAATGAAAGCCTGTTTACTCTTATAGTTCCAGGTCCCCGAGCGAGACGATGCATTAAATAATGTTTGCAACCCCTCACACGGGCGGAGGGGGCCTATTTCTCCATTACCCTTCGCCAACAAAATGACACAGGCTTTTTATCAATTCATCTTATAAGAAAAAAAACACATGTAAGAAAATAAAGTCCCACATTACAAACACACCACTTCCGTATCAGCTGAGTGTATTCGCTGAATGTCAATTATCTTTGAATAACACATATTTAAAAACGACAAAACACTCAGATTTCAGATAAAGTATATATGAAATAATAAAAACATAGATAAGATGATAGCAGAATTGACTATTATATACAGTTTTTAGATATTCATCTATAGGTGGGAGACCTTTTTTTAACCATGCCTTTCATATCCACCGTTTTTATCTTAGCAGTGGTGCCGCGAGATTTCATTAAAGAAGTAGAATACATTCATGTATACATCGACATCAGAACACCATTATAAAAAGCAGATCGCCGCCATTGTTTAGGTAAAAAGAAGCACCACAATATTCAACTGGAGTGTAAACAAATCAAAAATATTTTCTTCAGGTAGTCCTTTAAATTTTCTTTAAACCGAGTGGACGTGTTCTGAGTTGGTAGCGTATTTCCAAAATTTGAACTTATTTATAAAACAGTAGTTATGTGCAGCAATGTTAATTTGATTATATTTATATGAATGAAATGCTTAAATCAGGATCCTGGTTTAAACTCATACCTAAGTATAATACAGCGCCAGTTAATTATCTTACATTCTCTTCGATCACAAGTTATATACTCACGAAATACGGCTAGCTATAACGTTAAGAACATTAAAATAATCTTTTCTCCGCACGTAATCGGAAAAAACCCACTATATTATTAATAAACTGGTGATCTAAAACAGATGTTGTCAATATTGATGACTTGGCGGGAAAGGAGGTATATATGGCCAAGTTTATCAAATTCCTGGAGAATCTCATGATTATTGATTTGGATAATCGACCTTGACAGCAAGCTTCGAGAAAAGGAGGCAAGCTAATAATTGAGTTGCGCTCGTAAACTTGTTAGCATCACGTTCAGAACTCATCTTAATTAAAGACGCCAGAAAGAATGAAACAAGCTTGGAGGCAATTGTCCAGGATTTTATTCAATCAAATAAAACATGTCTGAAATACATTTCTATTGGAGGATGGCCAACATGTTTGAGAATCCTATTGATAAAGAGCACAGTGCTAAGGGGGTTAAAAATACCATACAAGTGATTCAAGGTGTCAATTAATAATATTTCGCATACTAATTCTTTTTTCTCAACGTATCTTCACTTTAAAAAAAGTTTCTTTTTTCACGCAAGCAAACATAGCTCTGGTGTAACTTAAAACGATTTACATTAAATAACAGACCAATTATTCAAAATACTTGTACAAATATGAAAGATAATGATGAATTAATGTGTTCCAAATTATCCTACAATAGGGTATTAAATCATAATAACAATATCTACAACGTAGGAGTGTTTTTCAAAAGTTGATATATTATCACATGTCTGTACTGTATAGAACACAATTTCATATTTAATCACTCCCACCTGTCTTTTCTTGCTCAGTTATGATACATATTATATTGAGACAATGATTGTGAATAACATAACCTATGTGTAATAATGGTATTAGTTCATCTTACATTCTTAAACTAGAAAATCATATAACCTTCTTGAAATGAGTTTAATCGAAAAGTTAAAAAGACTAATGGATATTGAATCGAAAAGTTCAAATAATCATGAGATAAATGTTATTGTGATTGCATGGTAACAAAAAACACATTCCTAAAATGGGCAACAATATTCCTCAGTTGGAAATACTTCATCATCATTTGTCGGAACCCTGTTTATCCTAAACACTATGGGCTTGTAAAAACTGGCTATTATTTCCAAAAACAGCAGACATTGTATAATAGCAATGTCACCATTAGATATTATTTCAACTACCTACAGAGAGTTTCTAGATGGTAACCCGTAATTTACATAAGTAGAAACTTGTTAAAACCGATGGAACATTTAGAAACATGAGTACTCAGAGATAGTTTAAATCTCACAAAATGTAAAACGACTCGGGGCGAAATGACATACGATGCCAAATGTTAAACTTTAAATCATTTCACTATTCGATTCAATTGCCAATAAATATTGCTGGATTTTTAAAGCGATCTTTCTTGTGTCATTTTATAACATCCTATCATATTTCATATATATACTATAATCGGCACCGACTAAGACAGATGCTAAAAAAGAAAGCAGTACAATTCATCACACATCATTTAGAAAAGATGAAGGCAACTTAAGATTTAAGCCTTCTTGATAGTTTCAGCCTTCCAAATTCAGACTTTATAAAAACAACTAGTTTGGTTTATCAAGTGCAAACATGTCAGTCAAAATGTATCTTTTACGTGGGTGAATACATGATATATCACGTAGTCTTATCGGAGACAGACGATCACACAAAAGACGCGTGTTGGGAATGTATACGTGAAATAACTTTTGTAGCTTGTTATGATCTGTATAAAAACACAACTTAATAATAATTATAATGTGTACAATTACATGATGTTATTCTGACGTAAAATATCCGGACATTCATCAAATCCAGAGACGGTTCGCGATATTTCTACAATATGAATGTATTAGAAAGTACGAAAAAAGCAAATATCATAGGGTATTTGGGAATCTGGATTTTAGAACTAGAATCTAACTATGATGTTAACAAATGTTTGAAATTAAATAAATTGAATAACAAAAAAGTTATGTGTCATTTGATATAAATTATCCCATTGGATTAATCCAATTGTGTATCATATATTTATTGTTGAATACATCTTCCTATGCTTATACTTGGTTGCACGCGGGAAAAAGCTGCCCGGTTTGGAGATTTCAGATGACGTCGCTAACTTTCACAACCACCTGCCTGTAAACAGAGTGAACCCCCAGTGAGCTTTGAAGAACTTTCTATTATAATATGAGGTTAAAAATATGTATGTCGTATTGTATACAAGTTTGTTACTAACTAATATAACAATAAATGAGCAGTATACAATTAAAAACAATAATAATCATATTTTCAGTATAACAATTCAATTCAGTTTGTTATTTTATGCCTAAAGCCAAATATCTATATACAAGCAGAGAATCCTCATTGAAAAAAATTGTATAATACAGACAGGCACATTAATACACACACATATAAACCAATACACACACACATTTGTACACACATACACGCACACACATACAAACACATACACACGTAAGACACACACACGCGCGCACACACACACACAGACACACACACACACACACACACACACACACACACACACACACACACACACACACACACACACATACACACACACACACACACACACACACATACACACACACACACACACACAAACACACATATACATACATACACACACTCACTCACACACACACTCACAACACACAAGGTAGTTCCGCATAATAAACAACCTATATTACAATAGACGGAGAACGGTAGGAGAAAATCAAGAACAAAGCTAATTCAGTGACAACAGTTATCATATGTCAAATACAGTCATTTACAACTCTGGGTGAGTCATATTCAGTAATTTGAAAATGAAGCACATTACATTTACATAACTTCTCTTGTCTAGACTAATCTGTTCTGGTCAAAAATGTAGGACTTGGTTACTGATTTCAAACAGTGATATTTTTGGTAACATAATTTTTTTTATAATTGTGTCCAATTGTTCAAGATTTCATCAGTGTTACATTGACGCTCTAAAGCGGATCCGGTACTTCAAGACCTACGATATTTGTACATAAAACTAAATGAATGAATGATTATCTTCTTACATAGATGTCATTTACTCATGATGACACCCGAAGTCCCACATGAAAGCTGACATTGTATAACATAACTTTAATAAATTCTTCATGAATTCTTCATACTCAAAGTTTATATTGCACATATTGATAGTTTTTTGGTTATCTTTATGAATGGTCATACGCCGAGTTGTTATAATATGTCGATACAAGTTTTTACAATCAGTTGAGCTGTATATAAATAAATCAAATCATTTGACTAAGTGGTTCTTTTTGGTATTTCCATATATTTATTTTAAAGAATATTCTGAACAAATACATTGAAAAAATACTCATTTTCAAGCTTGTCAAAACTCAATTAATCAATATTTTTTTTGATGACTGTTAAATCTTATATAATCAAGCAATAACAAAATATAATCACATCAGAGAGGAAACTATCCACATGCAAACCTAAATAAGTTATTGATATTATATTGCCTTATCTTGAGTGATAGCTGATGGGCAAAAACAATACAGTGTTCTCGTTAATGGATTTTACGTAAGTTGGCTAAATTAAGACAAGATTTATTTTCATTTAAAGGTCTAGTGAGGAAACAGACTTATCAGCATTTCAGAATGTGTCTCAATGACATTATTTTATTCCATAATGGGATGTAGTTTGTTGACAAAGGATTGCAATAAATGTTAATTGTCTTTCTTGCTTAATCTATCTCACATCTTATTTGGTTGATTTAATTATACCTTCTTATATAACATCAACCAAGAATGATTACGTTAATGTGATGACGTGTTTAACTCCTGGTGTTAACCTAGATTAAAGGCTCTATGTCGAGTAAACACAAACTGATTTGATACCTTTTATGGCATCCCAGTTCATGCGTACCGTCAAGGTTATCTGTTTTTCCCGTGGACAAATAGTAATAAAACAAGGTTTGTTATTGAAGGATGTTTAAGAGAGACATACGTTTTGATTTTGCACGATTACCAAGATAAAAGTGGACGTTTTTATTACTTCTCGGTCTCCTTGGTAGATTTCTGAAGGTCAAAAGTAGAGTCCCCAAATCCCCTTCCCCTGTTGAGTCTAGATGTACTAAGCAGCACTAATCCGGCCTTTTGATATCATATAGTATGCATTGTAAAACTAATTTCAACTGTGTACCTTATTTCGTTTCAATTCCAGTTTGTAATTTTTATTTTGTATGGTTGTTTCGTATGCACGAATCGTTGATATATTTGAAAACTTATTCTTATGTAGGTTAGAGTCAAGAATTGGAGTTTTGGCCGTTTTTAAACTACTAGTTAAATATTTAGACACTTAATCGTATATACACATTTGACGTTAAAAGAGAAACCCTTGTCCTACAAATATTGCTTAAAGAGGACTATGAGTCTAGGTTAAGCATGACAATTTTGAGTTGCCCAAAATACAAAGTTGTGTGTGTTAAAAAAAAACATAAAGATCAATCTTTACCGCACACTTAACACAAAATTGAAAAAAAGCAAAGGCGGCTCAAAATCAATGAAATTATTTGTATGATGGTTTGAACTGTCAAGGATTATTTTAATGTAGGATTTGATCACCAGTTATTTTAATTAGTTTTGTTTGGGTGTATTTCCATTAAATTTCAAGATTGATTCTACTCGCATGCTCTTACGCGATGTCTTTTACTTAAGCTGGATAGACTTGAACTTGCATATAACAATCATAATGTTTTTAAAAAAAACGTAATTATATAAAATAATTGTTTTATACTCGTTTTAGAGGATATTCGATATCAATTAACCCAATATAGAAATCTTTGAAAAACATTGACTTCAGCTGCTCATCACATTAAATTATATTATGTAGCCTGTGTTTCAAAACCAAGATTAGGGTTTACATAAACAAAATATGTTCTTGTTTTCTTAAACAAAAAGACAGCAATTCTCGATATTATTTCGATTGAAGGAAACTAAAGTTCGTATTTCTTCCGTTTTATCTCCCACAGCAGTTAACATCTTGTTCGTCCTTGGTTACAGTGAAAGGTAACTACTCTTTGTTATCTGAAGTCCAAGCATCAATCCCGAAGTAAGATTATGTCGTTCTTATTTTAGAACTGTTCGATACTTGTATTGTTCTGTCATGAAATAAATATAGAACATTTTTCATTGGGTTAATTTTCCTTTGTTGTAGAGCACGTAGCAAGCATTGTTGTGTCCCGATCCCTCTATAATCCGTAGGATACATTACGAGCTTTGAGACAGTAGCTACATATTTCTGATTAGATATTGTTTTTTTTGAGGATTATATTATGTGCTATTTGGAAACAAGCAAAAATAGTTACACTACATTGTGTTTGTTTGCATTTCGGTGATTTACTTATAGTGGTTTGTTGTCAGATGTGTGTGTGTTATTTTTGTTTATTAAAAAAAAACTTTGTTCATGTATCTATGATGAGCAAAATGTAATGTCTTAAGGGTACTTACGGTTGCTTAAGGTTGCTGTTTTTAGTGTTAAAGTGTGTTTGTTAATATACTACCATTTGCGAATATATGTGAAAAATGCTTTTGAGTGCAGACGCATTCATCTGTGCGTGTTTGCATAGTGTTTGGTTACGTCAACGTATGAATAATGAATCTATATAATCATTTTTGTTTTTGACAAGAAAAATGTGTGTTTGTTCTGTTGTGTTTGTGACGGGAGTGTGTAAGTACCAGTGATGTGCGGATTACTGACATTTAGAACTCGAGTGGATTGGATTGGAGTAATTGTTTTTGGAAATGTGAGTAGATTTTGGGTTATATTTTTTGTCAGTACTCGAGTGGATTGGATTATTTGAAACAGTATGGATTGTATATACAATAGACTTTCAGGATCATTCAATTAAATATATACACTTTCAACAGCTTTCATTTTTAAATAACCTCAAAAGATCATTGATTTGATAAGGTCCAAGGTTGTTTCTTCCCTTTTTTCAAACTCCTGGCTACGCGCCTGTCCTGGATTTCTTTTTTAAAAAAGGAAGTCAAATGGTGCAATTTATGACCATTC
>JAUUEB010489454.1:0-10760 GCA_032362205.1 Clione limacina | reverse complement strand
AAAATCAGCACACTGTATACCATATTTTAGACAATTCCACATGGCTTTTTCACATCCTCTAGAAATATTTTTTTTTAGTTTTTAGCGCAACAGTTTAGTTTTATTTCGAGCCTTGACATTTATTTTCAAATATTTCGCTTTTTAGTACATTGGCTGCCCCACCTCATCCATTTGACACACATCAATATAGTTTTAACGAATGATCATGGAATATAAGCGGTAGCTAATTATTTGAGTGACAAGAGAAAACCGAAGTATAGACAATTTTTCACTTTACTTTCAATATAGTTGAAAATTCTCCTGATTACAGAAGGAAAGTAAAAAAAAAAACGTTTCCGTCGTCATGATTGACGATCAGCAAGAAGAATTGCTTGAAATGGGCGGTCATTATGGGCGGTCATTTCTGATTACGGGAGTAGTTTGCCCGGACTCTACGACCTTAAACACCCAACTAAATGTTAGGGGTATAAGTCAATATCATCAATGGTTTAACTGTTTGCTATGCTGTTGGTATGGCATAGTTTCATATGGAATCAATAAAAACCCTGAAAACATGTTTGGTACTCCTCAAAAATTGTAAGAGTAGCAAATAGCGTATTTTTAAAATGTCTTAGTAAATAGCTATTAAAGGTGTTGCCATACAAAGTGCAAATGTGGGTTTTTTAAACGATTCGTTGAAAAGAAAATTATCAAAAATACATCTTTAAAATATAAATTCAAGAATTTCTCTTGATCTTTACAAGTTTTGGTTGTATATTTTTGGTAAGAAATGCACTTGGTGACCTTCTATGGAATCTCCTGTTTGTGCCAACTTTTGGTTTTTTTCCCTAGTAAAGCCTTCGTCCTTCAGAATATCATAATGAAATGAAGGGGTGAGGGAGTTCAAGTGGCCCAAAACTTTCTCCTTTTGGGCGTCAATCATGCATCTTGGAACGTTTCTGTTTTTATTAAGCTCATTTTCTGTATCTGTCATTCGATTGCATTAATATATTCTCATCTTGTGCCTTTTTGCTGAGGAATTGACAATTGCGAGATTTAAGGAACTGTAACTGACTGTTTTAGTACTTAGGCTTTGTGTGGGTTACCTTAAGTATCTAAAGATTTTGTGCATGGCAGTTTATTATTTTAGCGCAACAGTTTAGTTTTATTTCGAGCCTTGACAGTAATTTTTAAATATTTCGCGTTTTAGTACATTGGCTGCCCCACCTCACCCATTTGACACACATCAATATAGTTTTAACGAATGATCATGGAATATAAGCGGTAGTTAATTATTTCAAGAAGTAAAAGAGCCACTTATATCCCATTAACATTCATTTAAACGATTATTATAACCCTTTAGATAAAATAAACGAATCTCCATTGGGATTAGAACAAATAACATCAATAATATGCAAATGTTTTTGACAAAAGCTTATCTTTCATTCACAACCCCACTTGTCGCTCCGTCTCTTGCATTGTGGTGCGGTGTTATGCGGTATGGTTGTGATTGTCCCTTAGCCAATAGAAATATTATATTGATCTGTGCGCAAAACAAATAAGAAGCTGGTTAGATATGTTGGTAAAACGACATTTTTTTAAACTACTTAAAACATCAGTACCCTACAACTTATTACACAAAACTCGGAAAATAAACAATTTAGGGGAAGAATAGGAATAGTTTTAGCTCATTGCATGCGGGCATTGTGGAACAAATTGGAAGTTATGTGCAAATATGGCAAGCTCTTTGATTCTTGCTTCCTATCCTTAAGCAAAACTCGGATTTTTAGAGCCCTTGCCTATTTGGACTCAGGAGAATCTAAAGTATCATTGGTGAACATATCAGCCTTCTTATTTTACATGTCATAACATGAATTTCTCTACTGCTCTCTAAGACTGAGATAAACTATTAGGATATACTATTACATCCCTTGCAAGTTTGCATATATTTCACAACTGTTTTATTTTACCCACTTCCCCTATCTGACTGTGATAAATTGATATGTTATCAATAAAACCAGAGATGAGGAATTAGAGTCGGAGTCTGGCACGGAGTCAGTGGAGTCGGAAGATTTTGGGAAGCTTTGGAGTAAGAGTCGGAGTAAGAAGTTTTTCTTCCGACTCCCAATGCCTTTTTACATTCGATTTCTGATGTAATCTAAAAAAATATGATGCTATAGCGTCAATGATCAGGCTAGGGAACTTCATAAATTCAGTTACTAACTATATTGATGACGGCAAATCGTTTCATGAACAGAATTATTATCAAAGTAATCTTAGTTCATTTACTGCTATAAAACTGTTCCGTGTATTTAAATTGAATAATTCCTATGGTTTCTCCATTGATCTGATGTACGCAAGTGTCAAGGGAATATCATTTTATAAAGAAAATAATTTGAAAGACGAGAAACAAATGATTTCACTACGATAAACCGTGGTAATAGTGAAATAATTTAACCTTAATAGAATCTCATAACTTTTTCCCTGTTCAAATGAAATATTTATTTTAGTTTTATGTCAAACCAATGTTATGACTCACACTAGAAATGTAATTCATATTTTCTAAAGAACATCATTAAATCTGAAATTATCTTATTTTGTTAACCTCATTCCCATAGGCTTTGTGAAAATGACCATCATTGTTAGCTTCTCGTAGTATTTCCTCCACTTACCTCCGACAATTTTTCCATTGATTGTCAGAAAATCGTGACTCCAGGAACTACAAATCTATAATCTTCTTGCATGACCCTGTCCACAAATAGTATCAAAGAACATAAATCGTGTCTAACAAACTGAATGTGGAACAAGCTGGATGATTGATCATTCTTATTTGATTAACATTTCAACTTTTTTTAGCTGTACAAAATTTTATTTACGTAACGCTTCTTTAAAGGCAGTATAGATGTTTCTCAAAAACATTTGTTATTTATATGCGTGTCTTCTATTTGATTAAAACTTAACAAACTTGAAGAAATTTCAACATTAAAGTATGGTAGACTTATGGATTGCAACCTCTCACTTTCATCAAATTTATTTTCTAAAAAAGTTTCCGATTTCCTGGGAATAAAATCTATTATTATGCTTGGAGAGTTCTCTTTTAAATCAGACATTGATGTGAATCATTTTGGATGATGGTGCAGAATATTAGAAATGTTCAGCTCTGTCTTTTGTTTTCACGATAGTTCCAAAGTGTGCTTTAAGTTTAAGTTTCTTTGTAAAAATCAAAATTTGCTTTTCGTGAGCTTTGTGGTTAGAAATGAACGTGTTACAAAAAAGACATGAAATAAATGAAGGTCAATTTTTAATTATATCGAAAACAATTGAAGCATGTACATAGTGAGTAGATACGGTGTTCAACGAACCTTTCTTCAACGAAAATTTGCTTTCAACGAAACAACTGTCATTCCTTGATGGTTTTCCTTACTGAACAATAGTAAAACGTTTCTGATAAACGATCGAAATATATTGCCAGCTTTAGTTCGTTCAACGAATAAGTTAACCCAACAAAAATATCACAGAAATTACTTCTTAATGGCAAAAAGACAGAGGAAATAGAAAAAACCTCGAGAAAATGAGACAAAAATAAATGAATTTTGAGTTTTACATCTATATTTCGAACAGAAAATAACAATGAAAAATATTCATTCATGCTGATGTTAGCCCTATCTTTTTTCTTACGATAGCTATAAATAGAATAAACATAATTCTGTATTCAACGTACAAAATAACAGCGCCCGGCAGCTCCGTTGTAACCCGTGTATCTACTGTAAGTGTTTTTGAAGTCCGTATGTTTTTATCGTCAAAATATATTAAAAAATGTACTTTTATACATACTGACAATGAATTTTATAAATCAAAAGAGCAAAGTTATCACCTTTTATCTTGCGCATTTATTTTTATAAAGGATTATTCTCTTATACTTTTATGTGATATTCTTAAGCAATATAGCTTCCTATATGGCTAAATATAGGGTTTTAAGATATAAAAAAATCAATTTGTAGTTGTAGCTTTTCAGTCCTAAAAGATATGAAAACTTTGTTCTGACCTTGGGGTGATCTTTGCGTTATAAGAAACACATCATTAGCTTTTTATTTCTAGCGTTTTAAGTACAATTCTGATACACCGTTCCTAATACCCTACAGCATGGAGCTTTTTTCGTACAATGTTATTACTGTAGGTCCATTCGCAGGCTATTGACAAATAGTTGGTGGCCTCGGGTCTGACTTGAGGGTGAACAGTCGTCAAGGATAAATAACAAAATTAATGAGTTTGTAGAAGCACTATTTCAATTCCAAATTTGAAGCAATATATGTGGAATTCAGTCAATTTATCGTGAAAACACTAAAGCCGGTTCAATGTATAAAATAATGATTGCGTAGAATATATTTGTTTTTCGTAAGTGTCGCCTGTGCATGAGCAAAAGTCTCAATGAATTTTTTTTTTCAGTTTCAGAAACATCCCATCGTTTATAGGGTTCAATTCAATTTCGAATTATTTTTATTTGACGTAAAATGGTGATACCTCCGGACAATTATCTCATACCAATAAAAAGAAACGCAAAACAAGAGCAAAAATCGTTGATGACTGTCTATCAGTGAATTTTGTCAATAGACAACAGCTTTTAAATAAAGATAGCTACAAACTCCCTCAAACAAAAAGTGATTCGCATAAGCATTCATTCTTTCCAAGGACCACCTATGAGTGGAACCAGCTGGGAAACGTCTTCTGTGGAGAGCTTCAAAAGCCAACTCCGTCGCCAACGCTAATAAACCATATTGCACAACCAACCACCGTTGGTTGGTTGATTGAGTCCCATAAGCTGTTATTTTTTCAACGTAAGGAGACAGATCCAGACGTCTGATATCTGACTTCTATCAGTACGATACTAAAAGGTAAATCTTGAAGAAAAACGTTGATTTGACATTCATCTCGGATCAATGTCACAAGAATATATATTTACAGCTGAGTATTGTATCCAAGGCAGGGTGAGCAGGTTTACGCAAATAGAAAAAAATCGAAACGTCTACCCTTTCCGAGGTGTTAATATCATCCTAAGGCTTTTTAAGAAGATTGTGTGCTTTGGGTGTTTGAAGGCGACTATTTATGGACGACTTCACTCGGAAAGTGAAATTGCTTGTGATCGATTTATTGCTATATCTTGGGACGATATTGGGAGAAGCTTGATCGGCTCAGACATTCTATGGGATCTTTCCATGAGATAAACTAAGAGGTTCTTATTTCTGGGACTTATCTTTTATTTGTGTTTTTATCGCGAATAGAGATAATAGCGTGAACCAAGCCAGTTTTTTTGTTGGCTAATTTTGAGAAAACGAACTACTTCTCTGTTTATTTTTTTATTTTATAAATATTTTTAAATGGCGATTCTCGAAGTGCGCTTCATTTAGGTAATTATTAAATCAATTATCTGCAAGCAATTTGTAACCTTACGTGAGCGAGGCAGTCTGTAACAACTGACCCAATTGAACATAAATATTGAACCTCAAATAAGGTTTTGAACATTTGATCTTCTGATATTGAGTCCTTCGACATTATCACAATGCAAACAGCATCAAGATAGATAGCGGGCAGTTAAAGCTTTGAATGACGAAATCTTGTTTATAAACGTGTAAATGTATGTTTGTTTACAATTAGCATTATCAATAGATGTTAAAGAGTTCTTGATTCCCCTAGCAACATAAATTGCTTCGCCATAATCTTTTTTTTTATGTATATAATTATATTGCAAAATGTACGCTGTTTACACGCTGAACTTGATTGACAATAACGTTTAGATGTGCTTCTAACACGTGATGGACTGAACAAACAATAAGGTGCTTTTTATATCCTGTAAATATTAGAATCGTATTTTTAGAAATAACTGAAATGGTTTCTTTTACATTCGTTGTCCCCGATCGATTTAACAGTTGTTTTGAACACCAATTAACCGATATAGATAATTATTAGTGATTTTCGCTTGGTAATGGGTACGTTCTTGGCAAAGGTGGTCCTTGTTGGGGGTCCGTGTTGATCCATTTATGAAGTAAGTGCGGAAATGTGTTTATTTTGGTAAATAATTGCATTTAACTATTAAAGCAGATAGACAGACAGATACCGTAGAAATTAGGACAAATAAATGGGGAAAGACAGACAGACCGAATGACTGACTGACTGACTGACTGACTGACTGACTGACTGACTGGCTGGCTGACTGACTGACTGACTGACTGACTGACTGACTGACTGACTGACTGACTGACTGACTGGCCGGCTGGCTGGCTGGCTGGCTTATTGACTGCCTGGCTGACTGCCTGGTTAGCTAGTTGGCTGGCTAACTGACTGAGTAACTGACTCACTGACTCACTGACTCACTTGCTCACTGACTCACTGGCTCGCTGATTCACTTGCGCACTGACTCACTGACTCACTGATTCACTTGCTCACTGACTCACTGACTAACCGAGTTGACTTGCTGGCTTGCTGGAGAACGTTTTTATTCGATAGGAATTTCTTTTTGTCTTTGTTTTAAAGAATACTTATCAATGTCATATGTTCTCATAAGATGCACGAGTTTAGCTTCACCTTTATTATGCCAACACGTTAATGGCTAAGTAAGACCCTCTCCGATTTAACCTTCCATGTTTGCTGGGGTTATTGAAATTGAAGAACAACTTTAGTTTCACTATTTCAGAGTAGAAATATAATATCTTGTTGTATTACTACTATTGAAAGGACATAGCAGCGGGTACATAGCCGGGGAAATAGGGGAATCACCTCCCCCATTTGAGTCAAAAATGCTCTTTATTCACTCATGTTCAAATTTTCGTTCAATGATTTGACACACACCAAATTTGTCCCCACCCCTTATCAAAATCCTGGCTACGCGCCTGATGATCAGATTATGTAAATTGCATTAATTTGTTAATTTTATGTGCCTCTTGTTTATGGCAGTGGGTGGGGGGACAAGTAATAGAGTCCTTGACAATCCAATGCCTGTTTAGATAAATACAACGAGTGTTTACAAATCATTTGTGGTTTGTAATAAAAACTGAGCTGCAGGTAATAAAGCCCCTTTGATAAGGATGAACTTTATCCTCTTTCTTGCTTTGCTGCTTTGCTAAATACGTTTTTATTTTCCATAATGACATTCATTGGCTGTGTTCTATTCATTCCCAAACATAGAGAGAAAACAAAGAAAGAAAGAAAGAAAGAAAGAAAGAAAGAAAGAAAGAAAGAAAGAAAGAAAGAAAGAAAGAAAAAAAAAAGAAAGAAAGAAAGAAAGAAAGAAAGAAAGAAAGAAAGAAAGAAAGAAAGAAAGAAAGAAAGAAAAGAAAAGAAGAAAGAAAGTAAGAAAGAAAGAAATAAAAAAAATGAGGAAAAGTGAAAGATTATGAAATGAAGAAGAAAAGAAAGAAAAAAAGAAAGAAAGAAAGAAAGAGAGAAAGAAAGAAAGAAAAAAAATGATAAATAAATAAAGATTACTGAAAAATTGAGGAAAGGAAGAAAGAAAGAAAAAAAAGAAAGAAAGAAAGAATTTCAATCTTTCCATCCAAGATAATAGTAAAGGCTTGTACAGACAAAATAATTATTTGAACTGTTTCCTGACCACAATTTAATCAAACAATGCTGTGTACTTGTCTCAATATCTTCACAGCTCAAAGATAGTAGACAGAGATGAAAACTCCAAGGATGAATTCAATTCCAGATTTGACAAAAGAAACTATTTTCAACACGAGCGGCATGAAACTTTTGTATATAATAAAGAGAGTAACTATCTAGTTTTGGGTGTTCTGCCATATACATATGTGTTATTCCTTTGTCCCTTACTAGAAAGTTGTCCAGTAACAGCGTTCAATGTAATTATTTAATCACCCAACTTGATCAAAACTTAAAAAATAGTTTTAAGCAGTTTTCTGTAAAAACGTATTCTATGCAGTTTTGAAAGAAGTTTGGTAAGATCTTGTAAAAAAAAAATTTTGACACTGCTAACCATACGAAGTAAATGCTTACCATGTCTTAAGGGATTTATTTGTATTTTCCCTCAAAGGCAATAAAAATTGATTTCAATGCCGATCTCTTGACATAACTCCACACAAAAATTAAGCATATTTTTCTAATTCAAAAAAATTCAAATATTACTCATTATAAGCCAAATTGATATCAAAATGTGCAGAAATGACTGAAGATTCAAAAAAAAATTTAACCCTTGATGTCGCCAAACGAAATCAAGGGTTAGTACTAAAAGTGGCGATTGGCAAGTGTGAAAGGGCTAAAAGACTTGCAAGTCTCCAGCGAGTGTACTTCATTCTAATGACACCAATCAACAAGCCAACTAGTCTAGAAAACATCTACAGGAAACATGAAACGGTACAATTATAAAACTGTGATGAAGATTGGCTTAGACATTGGATATTATTGTATCTTACATGTTGATCAAATCCATTTCTTTTTTTAATCTTACATTTTAATTGTTTAATAACAGATAGACTGCACTGTGTATCAAAGGATTGTTTTACAGTGTGATTCATATAAAGTATGATGGTTAATTACCCCTTTGATATTTCCGAAGCCTACACCTATCTATTTATCTTAAACTAAACTGGTGTTAAGTAAGCAAAAAGTTTTTTTAATATCGAAAATACAGCTTTTAGGGAACAACCAACAAGCCTCTGTGCAATATTTCAGATTCCTACCTTTGACGATGTGACCACAGCGTGTTCGCAAAAATTAACAAAGACATACAGCAAAATACTCAATGAAGCCATAACTCTGTCAAAAATTGATTATTCAAAAAAATTGAGAAGGTTTCTTAGATAATCATTAGAAGAGCCTATGTGCAATATATCAGATTCTGAACTCTGAAGATGTGGCAACAGCGTGTTTGCCAAACTAACAAATGGCATATTATAACAAAAGACTCATAAAGTAAGTAATTTTTTGACAAATATTTCTAAAATTAATCATAACATTGTGTTTATTATAGAAAAACCAAAAAGCTAATGACATTTCTTGCAGTCGGTCGAATCACACAAAAAGCTTCACTGCACATCTGGGTATATCTACAAACACATTGCGTAAGTTTCAGGTCGATTGAGTCAAAACTGTGACTGTAATCCCATTGCATACAAAGCCACACATAAATAAATAAACAAACAGATTTTCAATTTTATTATGTAGTAGATTGATGAATTAATAGTTCATTGGTGGTGTTAAGGATAGTGCAGTGCAAGGTCAAAAATTATTATAGCCGCGAATCAAAGGCTTCCTTTCTGGTTTGGCATTTATTCTTTAATTTTTTTTTTTTATTGTGGGGCGCAATCGTCGAGTGTTTATGGTGTCGAGCTAAAGATCCGGTCGTCTTAAAGCGTTGTAGTGTGGGTTTGACTTCCGCAACGGGACAAAACTTTCATGGCGAAAAATTTGCTATCGTGTTCCGCCTGTTCACCCAACAACATAAATGGGTACCTGACATACGTGTAGTCTTTGTATAGTTTAGTTATAGTTAAACGGCTGATTCCTTGCGTACTCTTTATGTATATGTGTATCTCCGTCGAAGTGAATGGTCTATGTACTCTGAAAGTATATGTGTGTCTTCGTTGCCTGTCGGGATTAATGTATTGTAAAGTGCATTGGGCAAGTCTCTAACTCTGGAAATGCGCTATATAAGTGTTCTACATTATTACTTCAAATAATTTTCTAATCGTGTTTAAGACCTTACTAAAACTTGTTTTTTAAAAAAAATGGAGACGTTTTTACGAAGGTCAAATTTACATAATTGCTGAACAGAATAGGCCAAACTTTAAGATCCAGCAAACTCAAATGAAACATGATTGAGTCTACTGATCCACGAAAATAATTTCGAATTGCCAATACGTTTCAATCCGTATATAAAAACATAGCCTTACATTGAATATAGTTTGATAATCTGAATTAGCTTCAGTCTATGCCTTTTTCGTTATACTACATTCACTCTACATATCCTGACATGCCCATATCTTGAAAACTTAATGTCTTTGAACTAAATGTTTTAAGGACTTATTGTCTTTGGGACTAAGTGAATTGGGGAAAAATTATTTTGATTATTACTTACTTTTACGGAGGACAAAACTTCGTGGGGACTTAATGACTGCATCCAATTCAGTCCGCTCATTTTTTGTTATGAAAACAGTCATTTTTTTCAATATGACAATCAAACAATTTGGTTGTTTCGCTTTGATGATCGGTCGACTCATTTTTTTTTCATTTTAGAAATCAGTTAGCACAATTTGCTTCATGTCAATAAGTCAAACTCATGTTTTGTCTATATTTGTCTTAAACCACAAAACCTAATAAAAATAGTTTGAGCATGTAAGATGACTTAATTCATAATCGAAAACGTTTAAGATTACTTTAAATAGAGAGTGCGCTCGCTAGAACAATCAAAGTCGAACACCTTTTAACATGTTCGCTTAGTTTGAGTCAGTCCGGAATGGGTGCTCAGAAGTCGTTCCTAGCAAGTTTCAGCAGGGTTTGTTTCGGTTTGTGCTAGTTTTATTTCCCCCGTGTTTAGTAATGAAAATGACGAATGTGAACATTTTGAATTATTTAACGCTGACAAAAATACATTCTATTGAGATGATCATCTATAACAATATACACTGAGTTGTATGCTTGCTTGCTTGATTGATTTCTTGCGTGACGATAATCTCCAAAGTCTGGGTGGATTTTGCTGTAATTTAAACATAGGATAACAAACATACCATAGATGGGGGTGGGCTAAAAAATTATGAAAATGCAAATATTTT
>JAUUEB010489443.1:0-10760 GCA_032362205.1 Clione limacina | reverse complement strand
GCCTCAAAGACCCCTCGTTGTTGCTTTTTATCTCTCTTTCAACATGCAATTCTAAGATCCTCGAAGCCCCCTGCCGGTGGCCTTGAGGCCCCTAGAAGCTCGAGGCTCGAGGCCCCCCGCGTCGCGGGGGCTGCGGGGGCTGCGGGGGTAGTCGGGCCGGCCCTGACTTCAACACCATCGTGAACCATCTTGAGATCATCTCATGGGTGTTTAGAATGGCATTAAGTCTAATAAAGCAGCAAGATGGTTGCGAAACGCTACTCTCGTATTAACTCATGAGTCGTTGAGGCATATTAAATTTTCTTACATAATTGTCATATGAAAATTCTTTATATGACATTATATAAAAGTCAATCTAGCGATTAATTTTGAATCAAACTGAGTAGTAGGGGATCAAAGTGAGCAAATTCAAATTCTTCCAAAGGTCTTAAGAAATAAGACATTCGTCAGGGAAATCAATATGCGTTACGAAAAATGAACTAGATATTAGTGGTATGATGCGTACAAGCTTTCATAAACCAAAATTTTAATCATTTTTATGCTAAGACATTATTTTATAATTAATTTTGACATTATTACCCTATCTGTAGCTTAAAGGGTATAAGACTTGCGCCTGTAAAACATGTTAGATGTAATTCAGAGGATTAACATTACACTTAAAAGGCACAAAGACTCCGCAAAGAAAAGCTGTGATACGAGCACTGACAATCAGGAGCCTCAACTCAGACCTTTCCATTTTATTTCACACCAAATTCCACGCAGAGCTGCATGACTTTATGAGACTTTTCCTGACATTAATTTTCATTATAATCACTTTTGAGAATTAATGCACGAAGTCAGACATGCTAGTATGCATCGTGTAGGGCTATGACAACAGTTCTTATTCTACTTATCCCACTGATTAGGTGCTAGTAGGTACAATTAGTTTTCTCATTGTGGTAGATTGTGGTGCATTAATATATCCAATCTTTGGTGCATCTATCAAAGACAAAAAAATGTCTACCTTTATTATGAGAAAATATCCTTTCAAAGAGCTACTTAAGATCGGTAAAGTTCAGGAACATCTATCCCCATTTACCCTGCAGAAGACGTCTTACGTTTGATCTTCGTTTTGGGCGAACTTCTAAGTGGTTTCCCCTAACAGTACAAGCAGATTGTGCGACGGTTTTTGGATTTGGATAGGTAAAGATATTATCCATACCGATCCTAACAGCTATAATAATTCATTCAAACCCCTAGCCTTTTCCCCACCTCCCCCTTTTCTTGCTCGATTAATTATGCAACATCAAAATGTCAATGTCGTTTAAAGCCTCTAGAAGGGTTCTTGTTTTTAAACGGACTATATAAAAACACCAAAGAGTTATTTCTGTCCACAACGGGACTATTTTAACGATCATATTCAATTGAGTTTGAACGCGCACACAATGGAAGCTAGCACCACGTAATGCACTTACGGACGTCGTGACCCTAAAACACGAAATGATGTGTAAGGTAATTGTAGTCCATGGTGAGATTCAATTTTACGCTAGATAGACTTCGACCTTATACGTTGCCAGGAAAATACATACTTATAAAGAATTCAACGTAAAAAAGGGACAAAAGGTACACGATTAAGTAATGATTGCACCACAATTTGTAAGAAAAAGTTCATCTTTACCTTGTTAGAAAAAAAACACTGTTTACATTGATCAATCCAACATAAATGGACAATACTGAATGCTTTTATCTGGATACATCTGTAATAAGGACAACTGTGATTTTGTTTAACCAACTTATTTATTTCCTGTTTTTAGTCCTCACAATCACATACTTTTTCAGAACTGGAGTTTATTTCTCTTGGCGATGTCTAGTTTTCTTTGGAAAGAAAAGAACAAACTTCGTTTATAACGTCATTTTAATAACTATAGAAAAAAATGAATAAAGAAAAGAAAGAATAAATGCCAGTACTAATGATGCAACCTGTTACGGTATAAACAGTTGTATCAATTCCTACAAACACTTAAACGATATCTTATGATTTTTCAATCATATTTGATTCGTTTCAAATCTATGTATTATACATTTCAGCTTCAAATAAATAACTGTTTATTTTAAACTTGCTTTATTTTCGGTCGCTTTTGAATATGTGTAAATGTTATGATAGCCGTGCAAGAATAAGAAACGTATAGACCGATCTAAGGACTTATAAGTCCGGTATATAATAGTTCGTTACATGATCTGACAAACGTGACGGATGAATATGCCAAGAGTAATAGTTGGCTGGCATGCGCATGATGACAGGATAAAATGGGTCAACTACTGTCTGACCAGTTCTTTTTCGTGTCCACACTTTTGCTGACTCATTGAAATGTGTCATTATCTATTTATGATTATACACTATTATAAAAACGTAGTTCCTACACAGGGTGCCTGAAGGCCTAGGAGAAACGCCCCTGCCTCGCATGCAAAGGGGCCGACTTCGATTCCAGCAAGTTTCACGTATTTTCTGCCACTCTCCCTAGACAACAGTCATCGGCAAGGATGCAAATGTGAGACCGGACTCTCACTTGATTTATATATACGAATGAGAAAAGCCCAAGAGCAAGTAAAAAAGAATAGACGCGACAAGTAGTAGCTTTATGTAACTGAAAGAACTGATGCCAAGTTCCGAGTTTGTGTATTCCTGTGTTGCATTTTAAGAACCCATTTGTTAATATTTTAGGTAGCTACAGCAAAGTGTTACAAACTAAAAAACATGATTTCATCTTCCATGGAAATATATACGATATTTAAAAAAAATGACAAAAAAAGGAATGATAAGCACGATCAAATTATAAATTTTAAAAAAATCATACAAGTTACCGTGTTTTGTTATCACAACGCTTAAACCCTCGAATGAGACAAAATTTCAATTTCACTTATTAATTTAAATGAGAAGTGTAGTTCACTGGAAAGAACGTTTTCATTTTCCGAATGTTAAAGATCAGGGCAGAGTAATCACATTATAAAAACAGTTTTTACTTGAATAATCATGATTTCTGGCCAGAAGATATCTAAATGCTATTAATTTTTGTAACTGGTTTCAATATCATTCATTTGCCCGAAAACGCCTCAAGTGTATACCACAGTGAAACTCTTGTCTTGAAAGGGTTCAAAATGAACCCTCTCGCAAAAGCATGTAAAAAAATGTAACAATCTAAATGGAAATTATTCATCACATTTGTGTAACTTCTGAACAGGCTTCTAGTTTATGGGGGAAAATTTGTTTGAAATAATTATGAGATAATAAGTTCGTTATCTTTGTATGTTTTATTAAAACAAGTATTACATAAAGGATGCTTATTTTGCCTCTCACAAATGTCATTTATATTAATTCCATCTCCTGTAGTTTCATTATTAAGATGATTTGTGCTGAAGCTAGACCAGCCCGTCTCAATTTAGTTCAATCAATGCAATGCAATATCCTTGCTAGAATGTCCTTATTTGGCTAGCGTAGACAAAGATGATATCTCTTCAAAAAGAACGAACACCTGTATAAACATGAAATGTAAAGAAATTATTGAATGCATTGCTTTGTTTATTGAATGTGCGTAAAGCTTCCATCTACGGTTCTTCTTCTGTCTTTCGTTCGTCTTTCGCTCAGACGGAGTCAAATCTTATCGTTGAATGGATTTTGCGTCAGCCTTCTGCTTTTTATACACTCGTTTTTTTTGCCAAACATATGTTTTGCTTTACACATTCTTGCAGTTAAACTTTGGTGCTTTGCACAAAGGATCGTCGCTATTCGTCTTCAGCAGGTACTCTTTTTATATAAGTATGACGTTATGGATTTTGAATTTTGCCCGTATGGTCCAATTACACAACCAATACATCTTTATAACGCGCACCGCCCGTCTTCAAACGGAGTAGGTGATGATCCTATACACCCAGTAGGATCTAGAACCATGAACATTTGTACAATCACGGGGTCGAACCTGCAACGTTTTCAGTTCGCCGGCTCTAAAGTTCAATACGCTCTAAAATATGTTGCCATTGCTATCGCCAACCTCGTTTTCGTTAAATTTGAGTATCCCCAAAATGGAAAGTAATAAGGATGGTGGTAGAAACTGGTATGAATATTTCCAACTGTTTCAAAGGTATTAGAAATATGTCGCCTACCTTGATATACAATCTTATCGTAATAAATAAAATTCTTAAATGACTCAAATGGAGATGATCATATATCTTACACACTGAGAGACGGGCGGGTTATTAAAAAGTGTCTTATTTTATCTTTGCTTTTAGTGAGATGATATGGTCATTGTTATGAATCTTTAAATATCCATCGGTTCAATAACTCTTGATATATACACTACTAATACATCCAGCTTGTCTTTGAATGCGATATCTATCTATATCCCCATGAGTTTTGATCAAATCAATAAATGAACCAAATTTGATCAAAACGAACATATTCACAGACAAAAGGAATTGTATTTTAAATCAAAATTAATATTTATGTAAAATAGCTTATACTAGTTTGTCATCAAGTAGAATAGTTCTCTTACTCTTGACTTACTGAATGCCCGTTGGTGCGCACAGAATGACAGGCAAAATCAAAATGTACCGAAACGTGCATTTAGTTTGGGGCGCGATAGCTCAGTTAATTAGAGCGACGTTCGGCTTACCATGTTTTGTTGTTTAAAATCATAAAATTAAAAGAAAAAATTAGTGTTTAAAGAGACTAGCTTCTATAATGTGAAATTTTGTTGATCTTGATATTCTTCATTTAAAAATTGTTTAGTTTTACTTTTTTTATTGTTTTTTTTTAATTAAAAATAGAGTTTCCTTAATTTGAAATTGTGAGAATTTTGTTAATATTTTAGTATTTCAAGTAATGAAAATGACAAAAGGTAAGAGCTAGACAACCCGTTTTAAAAACATACTACAATAGATATTCTTGAATAGTTTTCTGGCACAAAAGTTATTATTATTACCATAGTAGAGTAAAGTAGTATTCTGTCTGCTCACAAGTTATTATCGGGGTTTGTGTCTTGTCGCGCTTCTTATACCGTCTTGCCTAACTCAACCTAATATGGATATTGTGCTTGGCATGAAGTCAAGCTACACTATTATATGAGTAATTGTTTAGGTATTTTTCGTTCGTGTTTCGGAACTGTCCCTCCATAAACCAACTTCAACCTATAAAGACATTGTATCGTGATAGCAGCCATATTTATAGAGCATATATGGGAGTGTCGATTCATCTACTGTCTACAAAAAGCAATTAATTAAGAAATATACATCAGAACGTAATATTTTGAAACCGACATTATTTTAGGAAGAACGTGATTTTGATGTCATTTTTGAAGACTTCAAAAGTTTCTTTGCTCGACTATAAGTAGTTAATGTTATCAGTGCGTTCTATTTACTATCCTAGCAAATTGATATCTTTACTTGTAGAAAGTCAAACGTGAAGGGCAAATACAGTAGAGAATCATAGTTTCTTCATTTGTGTAACATTTTGGATAATATCTTTGTCATATGTGTGGTGTTTTCAAGTAAGAGTTTTTTTCTATGCTTTCTTTAATAGACATTGTCCTACTTATCAACCGGATCAACTAAATACATCACTTATCATTTAACCTCATGCAGTGACTCAAAATACAGTAAATCTCTAATATAGCGTTCTGCAATATTTGTGTTTAGATAAAATTCAAAAATATCCAAATTAAGCATATTGTTGTCAGACATGTTTACAAAACTATACGACAAAAATATCGTTATAAACCGTAGATCAAGAATAACAAATGCTATGAATAATTCCCGCTTTGAGTCTTCATTTTGTTTCTTACTTACAATTTTTGGTGAATTGAATATATACTTCCATTTGACCCCTTTTCCAATATATAATCTAGTGCAGTATTTTCTAAATTACCCGTAGCTGTTAAGAACTCGAGATAAATTGCGACATGTCAAGAGTTAGGAATAAAAAGGTTCAATCTCTGTGTTAGAACTGTCACTGCACTCGAAATAATGTTGTTTATCCGTCTGCGTTGGTGCATACGGGATCTCCGTAAATATGAACATAAACTATAAAAGCTTTAAAAAGCAACATAAATAGATTGAAACTATGAAATTGATTTTCTGATTTTTATTTGAAAATGCTTTCCAGATACTTTAATATAATCCATAATTTCACAATTTATTGGTATATTTGCATGAAATGCATTAAAGCAGTTTTCCCACGCGTCCTTGGCAGATAAAGCCCGTCCCCAGACAACATTTCAATGCCCCGGATCTGTTGGTTGTTGTCCTTAGTTACAAAAGCTGAAATTTCCTTTTGTAGTTAGTTATCATGGTAAGTAAATGCGTAGTTTAAAATGAATCTCACCAGTTTAAAAAAAAAAAGAATTTTTTTAAAAATAGATATTTCTCAAAAACAAAAAAAGCCAGTCTAATTAAATGTATTTCAAAATAAACGTTATATGATTTTCTTTAAATTGGTAAAACATACATGAAAGATAATGTTAATATTTTTGTCGAAGGGTACAAACATGTGTTTTCTTCTACATTGTGTATACATTATACTGTTATTTAAGTAAAACAATATCCAGTGAGTACACATTGGCAAATGATCAAGTCAATACAGTTGTAGTGATCGATCAAAAAGATCTAAAAGGTAGTCACTCTCTACAAACTTGTGTCTTTCTAATGACAATGGCACCATAGAGAAAAGTATTCAACACATGTATTTTGCCTTGCAATGTATTATTCTACAATCACAATTTTTACGTTTGTACTTTCTTTGAAGCAGTTAGTGAGATGTTAAAGATTTCATAATAGTGATCTCGTCGCGTTAGTAGACGAAGAAGGAAATGTCCAAACACTAATGTCCTAAAAAGGTTTTCGATGCCTACATGTTATTATAAAAAGACCACCCTTCAAAGGGTACTTGCGTAGATATCCCCCTACAGATTTAAAAACACAGATACGATTCTGCGTCGAACGCCCTAGGTATTAACGCTTCGAGCCAACCCCCTTCTTTCTACTTAAAGAAAGAAAGATAAATTGGCATTCACATTTACGAAATTTCAACTACCCTCTATAGTTTTGGTTATCCAGGACCAATAATTTCACTATTCATATGAATGCAGTTGTAGGAATTTCCCGTTTTCTTGTTTTAAATGCTTTGCTGAAGTCGTCTTAATCAGTAAGATTGCGATTTGAAATATTCAACAAATGAATATAGTGAAAAACGGAATAAATTAATGAAATTACGATTACTTGCATTTTCAGATAATTTATTATTTGAAATACGCCCTTGGTATGTAAGTAACATATATCCCGATTACAGCAATATCCAGCCAGTGACTTATTATGATAATCGTCAAGTAAACACACACACAATTCAGTGTATATTAGATAAATAATAATCGTGTACAAGATATGTACGTGACTAAAGCTGAAAAATTAAAGGTCACAATGTTTCGTATTAAAACAAATTATGTATCTCAATAAACATTACCCACATAGTAAACTACGTGCATCCATATATGTAAATCCGTACTTTTTGTGGCAAAACTCTCTGTCCTCAGTGCTAGGGTAACTGTTAACATTGTTAGCTGTAAATGAGATGGATTTCGACCATTTTCACTAGACAAAGAAATAAAAAGAAAAAATATAAACAACACATACAGTTATACCATCAAACTATGCGCTTAAGTCTATTGCAAAAACAGACGGAAGAATAAGAAAAAACTCTGCCGGAGAATGTTTAAACCAACACTCTAGCGCCTGTCAGTAAATATTCATAATATTCAGTGTATCAACGTCCAATTTGGCAATGCATTAATCACAAAAGCTTGTCATTGTATTGTATGATGGTTTTGAGTTATTTCCCCTTTGTATATATCGCATTAGCATGCGGGACGTATTGTCTTCCCTTTTTGTTTAATCAATTATTGAACAAGTCTGTTATTACGACAAGAGTGCATCGAAAATGACAAAAGCCACTGTCAAAGAAATGCCGCAAAAAGAGTTCATGCATTTTCTGTATTATTTGTCCAGTCGCTGTCTAATCGTTTTCATAATTGTCAAGGTGTATCTAAATAAAGTTCCGTCATTTTCTCAATTAAAAAAGATCGCTCTGGTCAACATATTCAACTGTATTAAAATATTTTATACAATAACACACTGGCATTATACTCCTGTGTCATACCTTAATACCTTAACATTTGAGAAGCAATGTGGGCTAATTGATCATTCTCGTGATTGTACATGTGAATTATAATTTAATATAATAGTTTCTATAGTTCCTGTTCAGTATACATAAAGTTACTGCAAATTTCTTATTATAACACTCCAAGGAGACTGTAGCTTCTCGATGGCTATTAATGGAAAACTTTATGCTGGATATGCAGGGATATTAGTACCTACTGTGATAAAATAGGACGTGTATAAATAAACAGTATCCAAAGAGATACTATCATCCAATCATGCCATGTGACCGGTTTTCTGATATTCTGTGTTTTCTCGTGGCCCAATCCTTTTTTGTGTATCCTGTGGATTCCATCCAAGGGCCTTTTTTACTATGCTGACGTTTGGCTTTCGTAAGGTGTGTCCAATCCAACGCCATATGCGTTTGCCTAGCTCCTGTACAATCTCTTCTTGTTGTGTCCTGTCAAACAACTCTTTATTTCTGACTCTGGTTTGGAGTCTCTTGGTACACTCGGTTTCTATGGATGTAGATTTGTAATTTTGACATATTAAACGTACTTTAGGGGGACATCCATAAAGCTAAACGAATTATTTTGAACAATCCATGAAACTCAAAGGAAAACTTTTCAAAACACTTTAAAAAAATATTTGTGTCTCCACTGCCAAGATGATGAATCAATCAATAAATTGGCAATCCTTTCCTGATTAGTTCCAACCGTCTGGGAATCATACAGCATTAATTCGGACACAAATATGGACAATTATACCAAGCATCAATATAATCTTCCTATTAATTTTCTTTATTTTATTTTGAGGAAGCATCTCATCTTAAGGTTGTTTAGAAATTACACTCCTTGCTTACGAACCTTAGTTATTTTAGTGCATTCATGTAGACTGAACAGTTTATTGATATTGTCAATCCATTTGTATCTCTAGTATCTTCTGTACCTTTTACCTTCCATATTTCCTTCGAGGATTTCTTTGTTGATGTTGTTGTTAGAACAAAAAGGAGACCCAACATGTTATAAATGTTCTAGAAAACCATACATACGAATGAATTCAGATTTAATATTTATCATTTTTTCATAATTGATTGTCAATAAATGAAATTACGACAGGAATAACGTGCATTTAAAGAGTGCTACATTATTGTAAATATTTACATATAAATACGGGGAAAACTTGTATGCTAACGATCAATACATCAAAACTTAAAAAGATGTATATTGAAAACAAAATCACACTCTAGGTTATAAAGAAAATCTTAGAGATGAACATGTGCAAAATGACGGCCATTTGTTACATGCACGCAACCACCCGCCACACGCATTAATTGAGGGATGTCTCTTGTTTCCCTAGTTATGTTTGTTGTTAATTCCTGGATTGTCTGCGTATTGTTATCATACACCCTGTCTTTTAAATAGCACAAAATAAACAAGCTTAGAGGGCTGAGGCCAGGTGATCACTTTACATTCATTGTCCTTGAATTAACTTCCCCTTCAACTCAACGGCAGTCAGGCAAACACTGCACCGGCAAATTGACATATGGCTCCGTCTTGTTAAAACCACGACATCCACATATCAAGGATGTTGTAAATAAACTATAATCCGTTATTAAAAGAAAAATATTTCTAGAACCCTGGAACCCCTCAAATATGTCATTAAAAGAAACAAATATTTGAATTCAATTTGTTTTTCCATTTGCTAATGTTTGTGAAAGAGCAAAGTTTACATAACACCATGCGTGACACTTAATGCTCAGCCTTTAAGTGTAGTTATGTAAGCTAGGGGGCTTGCTCATAACAAGTATACTTTAAAAAGGAAACATCATGAACCTTGCATAACTCATCCTTGTAGGGTTTTTAATCGATAAAGGTTATGAACATTTTTTATGTGGAAATAGGTTATAAAGAATTCCAAGATTTGACAAATAAATCAAAACTGCCTTTTAATAATAATGTATATATAAATACTATTGTCTAGGTAAATATCTGAAAAATGTCGGTCAATTTGATCGTTTGTCTGTACTAACACATTAGGACATATCATTCCACTAAAACAATGATAAAATGTCACAATGACTGTTATAAGCCACCTATTCTACTTATGTGGAATGCCACAGATTTTTTTAATCGAGCAACCTCCCTGAAATCCCTAAGGGAGGTTGCTCGATCCAATAAATCTGTGGCGTCCAACGTCCGATTTTGTAGGACGTTTCGTTCTACACTCGTGATTCGCGCTTTTATGCACCACCACATTCATCTCTTTTGGTTTCCAAGATATGATTGTTTACAAAACAAGGCATTGCATATTTTAGTTAATCAAAAGAGAAATACAAATTGAATGACGTTCATGAAAACTCGTTTTTACTGAAAATTTGTTATTCAAGATACTAAAAACACACTATGAAATAGTATTTATGCTACAGACACTCTGGGGTGCATGGAGAAGGAGTAATGGTGACAGTGTGTGAGGGGAAAAGATAGCCCTACTCGAGCGACGTCACACGAAAAAGTCAAAGGTCACATCCGTTTCATAGAAAAAATGCGACGTCGCTCGTGCGATTTCATACTTTTTCAGGG
>JAUUEB010489421.1:0-10760 GCA_032362205.1 Clione limacina | reverse complement strand
ACAGACAGACAGACAGACAGACAGACAGACAGACAGACAGACGGACAGACAGACAGACAGACAGACAGACAGACAGAGACAAACCTCTAAAGCCAATATGTATACATTTTTAAATAAAATAAACAAAGTGAACTGATGCATAAGTCCTTAACAAAAAGTACAGTCCATTAACATCATGTTCACATTTGACTTAAACTATATGAACTAAATAGTTTTATCATCCAACTAATTTACAAATCTTAAATAAAAATAAACAAAAAGAAAAATAAGAAAAATAATGCATTCAATGAACAACATGTAAAATATTGACTTGGTTATCTTCCACCTGTAGTTCTATCTACAAATCAATGTACTTATCATTAAACAAAGAAAATGAAAAAGGTCAAATATTTACTTAGTTATCTTTGAATTATATTTTTACCCAACAAATTATGTTCGAATCGTTAATCAAAGAAAAAGGTGGAAACATTACCAATTACTAGACGCCTAAAAGATGTAAATAATTGTCTCAACTATCTTATACTGCAAAGTTGTATCTTACATATCAAGAAAAAACAAAAACAAAGATTCATCGTAAACATTTTATTTAACTATCTTTAGTTAATATTTTAATTCATACACATCAATATATATTTCGTTAAACAACAGAAATGTGGGCAACAATGAGAAGATGGTAAAATCAGTGAGCATCGTGTTAACAATTGACTTAACTAATTTTAACTTATATTTCATATCATACAATTGTCAATTTCAATTTTCCTTTAATCAGAGCTTACAAGAATACAAGCAGGTATATAAAATACGATGAACATATTTGTCTATAAGTAACATTGTAAGCGATCACGATGTAATATTTGACGTACTATATGTTTTTGTGTACATTATTGATACATTACAATACCTGTCAGTGTATCTATATAGCCAGATCTTTTTTATAAAACACAGTACACTCTTTCATTAGCCACGACATGAATGACAAAACATAGATAAAAGAAACCAGCTCTAAATCATCACTGCCTGGAATACAAAAAGAGGGAATTACAAACATGAGACAAATAAATGGATGATTGTCAGTCAATTTACCGGATTGATGAACTGTAATAGTAGTGGCAGACTGGTCGGGGCATCCCATTGAATGTGGATCCAGCACACATGGTATAAGCACCCATGTTAACAAAGTACATCCAGTCGCCAACCTCCATTCTTGGCAGACGTGTCTCCTCAAAGATGCAGTCCAGACTGTCGCAGGTTGGACCCCACACTGAGCAAGTGTACTGAGTAGCTGAATTATCCTAATAAACAGATACAATCAATTGATAATAAATATTCTTGGAGTATAATCAAGCATCTTCCAATGAGGTGAAGTCATATTTGAACCAAATATCTAAAACAGCTTACAAGACTTAAACTAACCTGTGTCATGAATTATTTTAACTCTGATAGGGTTTTTATCAGCTCACACTAACGAATCATTTCTTCACTTGCGGGCGTAAAGCGTTATTAATGCTTTAAATCATGTGAAAATAGAAATTAGCATAATAATTTGTATGGATGACATTTACATCTTGACATTATATTATAGTTTGTAGAACAGAGAGGCTGGGCTCCTGCCTAAAACCTCTGATTACATTGCAGGATATTTCAAGGACAAATTTGATCATTCAATGAGGTTTTGGCAACAAATTCCAAAGCTCAATTGGTATGCAGAGGGAAATCTATAACAATATACACTGAATTCTATTTCGTCTTCTTTTGAGCTAATTCTTAGAGCAAGTCGGGTTACGCCGACGTGACGAAGTCGCCAGTGTATAATATAAGAGTAAATGAACTTTCTTAACCAAAATGATACACGTAACTATACATCTTTGTTATGTTAGGATGATAGAAAAAATAACCCTAATAATTATATATTTGGATGAAGAAAAAAGGGAAAACCAATAAAAACAGGAAACCCTAGAGTTCCAAGCAAACTGTTTTAAGAAGGCAATAAGATTGAGGAAGAGAGGAGAACCAAGTCAAACAAAGTTATAAATTTCAATTACACAAATTTAGGATATAAGATTGGGTAAAATTAAAATAATTTTAATTGTCAAGACGTTTTCGAGACATGATACTTAATATTTTTTTATTTGCCAAGACTTTTTGACCCCCTGATACGCTCATGCCCCTATTGAAAGCTTTTGATACTAACAAGTTATATTCTGTATCAAATTAGACATGTGTATGTAGTTAACTAATAGTTTCTGAGTAAAACCTAGATAACAAGTATGCTCCAATAAGAAGTACACATCTGTTCTGCAAATGAACGTACGCCTCATAAAGGTTTAACAATTATATTTTCCCAATCAAACTAGACTTGTATAGGAATTTAAATGTGTCTAATTGTAGAAAACAAACATTTAATAATAAACTAACTAAGTTTGTCTGAAAAAAAATTACTAACCTTTAAGTGTAAAGCCTCTATTTTGGAAGCGTAGTCGTAGAGAAGACAGTTCAGCGTACCATACACTCCATCATTAATGTAATACGCGTCTGATTGTTCATAATTGCCGGACAAATTCTCCTGGTGATGCCCATCTGCTAATAAATTATTTGTATTTTATGATATATAAACTGATTAAAGAAGATCAAAAAAAGTCTAACACCAGCTAAGAGTTTGCTCCGGAACAAGTGATGAACTGAGTCGATTAAAAAATCCAATTGCTTTCTAGGTAACCTATTCATCCCGAATAATATGCCATTTAAAGGAAGGTTAACTTCTATTAAACCGCTACTGTATTTAAGATATGCCGAATGTCTGCTCCATGATCAGAGTGTTTAGACAGCAATGTACAATCGTTAAGACTGACCCAAACTAGTATGAAAAAAGATAATCCCAGAAGTGTACAATTTTCTAACTGCACAGTACACATGACTAGAATGATCTGATAGTGTGACACATAAAAGACTAGTAGCTAAAGTTAGAGCCCTTGGTTTCTCAACTGTAGTCATTGGCTGGATCAGAGACTTCCTCAGCAACAGGTCAAAAGTTGTAAGGATTGGTGAGCCTCAGCCACAAACAGTGACTGTAACCAGTGGATTACCCCAAGGCAGTCTACTAGGCCCTGTCCTCTTTGTTATGTACATCAAAAATCAACAATCAACAACCTGTGAAGAGGCCGTTGAGCCTCGCACAAATGAAATTTAAAGGATGATGAACAGTTCTTCTCAGACCTCAAACATTTCGATGTACCAGCTAGAAGATAACCTGACACAATAGTTCTACTTCTTTCAACAGCAGCCTGCCACAAACCACAGTCCTTGATTTTCCCAGTAACCTGATACAGTTTCAGGTTACTCTCAAGTTGCCCATACATTTTGCTCATGGCCTTCTTATATTTCTCTTTCCCTCAACAATACTTGCCCAGCAGCATGATTGCTAAAGTATATATTAGCATTTCTGATTGCGTGACTGACGTACTTGAGCTTCTTTTGTTGATCCCTTACAACATTTATCACTTCACTGACAGTTCCTCAAACATGGTCTCTTTTGTTCTTTTGTAATTCCATGTCTACATGAGAAGCCGTCTATGAAACTAAATTTCTGAAGCATGTATTTTTGCCTATCTCTTCTCCCCTATTGTCCAGGCAAGACAACCTACATAACACGTGGTTATTTTACATGGACACTTACTTTTGTTAATTGCGATATCCCTTGCCATCGTCCTCTTAGCAATGATGTTGGTTGCCAAGGTAAAAGCTGATGCCACAAAGTAGCGACCAGGTTCTGCAATGAGGCGCACACCACTGTCTTCTGGGAAGTATCTATTTATAGACTCATTCAGCACAATAGCAATCTGTAAGAATAGTTACAGAAATATGGAAGCTTTAAGCAAATAACAAAGTGAAGTCATTCAAAAAGTCTTTTGGGTTCAACTAGAAAACATTGGTACCATTGTTACTAGTATAGGTAATGACAACCAGTTACCAGTGTTCAAAGAAATAGATTGCAATAACTTGTTGCCCGTTACAAAAGTCCTAATGGCTCCACGATACAGCGCATATCTCGTATCTGAATAGCATTGTTTTCTATTTTATCCTCAGATAGGGGGATTGACCCGTTTCCCCTAGATACGCACCTGCACTGAAAGGATTCTTACTCGGGAACTTCCGCTCCCGAGTTATAATAATGAAATGTTTGAACACAAATTTACCTCCTCCATAGTGACTGGTGCATCCTGCACTCCAGGGAAGCCACCTCCTATGTCCAAAATCTTCATGTCAAAGCCAAATTCTAATGCTGTATTCCAAGCATCATACGCTTGCTTCACTGCACACGAGAAAGCTTCAGACTCTTCTACACCACTGCCAACATGGAAACTGAAGTGACAGAAAACATATCTCAGTTAAACTTTGAATTCTCATGATATTGGCAATATGTAGGTTACTGAAGCTAATGATATTGTCAACATGTAGGTTAATGAAGCTAATGACATTGGACATTATGCATTTTTTTTCTTTACAAGAGACAATTTATATAATAATAATCAACCTTCATCTTGAAAAACGTTAATGTTAGTAAGTTGATTGATTCATTGTAAGTAAACTGCTTAAAACAACTATGTCTTTACTTTTGGCTTAAAAAAGAGTGACTGTAGGCCTTCTCAAATTTGGTTCGGGGGTAGGGATTTTTCATGAAAAAAGTTCCATGGGCATATGCTGCATTTCAGAGGGAATTCACATTATCTTTTTTAGTAACGTCACAAATTTCAGTAATAATACCAGTGGATAATTAACTTCAGGGGAGAAATGTTGATTCCAAGGGATTTTGCATGATTTTGCATTCAGAAGGTACTCTTAAAGATGTAAGGGTAGCAGTAAGTTGCAATAAGGCTTTTTATTTTTTAATTTATCCCACGTTTTACACTTTTTTGCTTAACACGATTTCCAAAACCTAAAGGATCAACACATTTTCACATTGTTTATTTTGTTCTCACATAAAAATCGAACCCGAGACCTTTAGTTACACTTGAGTAACTGCAGAGTTTATTAAGTCAGAAACTGAAACTACTTCGAAGATAATACATAGAACCATATACAGATTCTTTAATATATAGGGTGAGGGAGTATTTACATAGTAAATCACATTTTCGAATATAAGTGTTTAAAGAAGTGACTACACAAGATCAGTTCTCTTAGTTTGATGTTAGTCAAAAAGACTTTGTATCGGTTGACAGTGAGTGTTAGACACAAAAGCTTGTTAACTTCATGACTTTCTGTCAAAGATTGGATTAAAAAAACGACTCATAAGTAAACTACAATCAACATACAACTTAATAAAACGCCATTGTAAAATCAAGTGTATATTGACGTTCACTGTATAGGAAAATATGAAACATTTTTGGACTTAGAGATAATGGAATTTGAGATTATACCCCTGCAAACCGAAGAAGAAAGGCTTACGGATTGTAGACTAACCTAATGCCAACTATGTTGAGTTCTAATTCTTGAGCCTTGGAAAGCAACAAGAAGATATTGTCAGGACTGCAACCATATTTGTCTCCAAGTGGATGTAGGACTTTAAATATGGTAGATGGTAGAATTCGGAGCAACAACCTGAAACATATAGAATAGAATCATGTAACGTAACCAATTCACTTTAGATGGAATACAAATGACGTAGGTAGGTACCTCCCTGAAGATACGTTACTGATTGTCTTATATACTTTCAATAAATAACCTTAAATAATCTTAGACTTGTTTGGTTAATCAGATGTGTAAAAGTAAATACGTAATTTTTGTTGACCAAGTCACAAAGGCACAAGAGAACATACCTTGCATTAGGGAAGACAGCTTTAATCTTTGTCAGCTCTGCCTCATTGTCAAAGGTCATGAGGTCAACATTCTTCTTCTCAGCATGTTTCAAATGGGATTTTTGTTTACATGGGTTGGCATAGATGATGCGAGATGGATCAACTCCAAGCTTGAGTATTTGTAAAAATTCTGCCTGTTGAAATTATATTAACCATCTTAAAACTTTACATGCTGGTCATTGTTTGTTTAACTAGGTCATGACTGATGAGTCATTGTTTTTTCATGACACTCACTATATTTGTTTTCATTGAATGTCGAAAAACATTACAAAAACTGAATTTTGAGCTTTTTTCCAAATTCTTTCACAAAATTCACTGGTAGTTAAGCAACTACGGATTTTGGTAGATATCTATGGCCCCTTTAAAGGTGTACTGAAACAATGCAGAATGGTGCATTTTGACAATAACTTGAATTTTTTTATTTGCATTTTCAATCATAAGAAGTGCAGAAGTGGAGCAAGAAACGGTTGGTTGGACATATCTAAGCTGTCATAATCAGGGTATCTTGGCGTATGTCCCTAAAAATATTGATAAATGGAAGCTAAATGGTGCATTTAAAAGTTATTTAGGGATCTTTTAAATCTTGAAAGCAGTAACTTTTTGATGATTTCCACAAATAAAACAGCTATTGAAAACTTTTCAGTATACTTCATCCACTTTAATCTTTATCAATATGCACACCCCAAAAAGCCCTGAAAAATGGAAGCTAAATGGTACACCAAAGATGACTTTTTTTTAAATTAAAAACTGTCACTTGTTTCTTTTGTTCGAATCAAAAACCTTAAACATGACTATTGAAAATCTGTCAGTACATTTTATTCCCTTAAACCAGAATATATAAGCTCACATTATTCGGTGGGGGGAGCTTAAAAGTGCATTTAAGGATCAAAAAAAGAAAAAAAACACAGCACTCAGGGTCCAGTCGGGAAATGCATGCTTCCTGTATTCATCCCTGAAAACATGTTGTTTTTGTAAAGGGAGATCATTTACACGAAAAAGTTTTAAAAATAGATTTAAAATGGTTCATTTTAGAGGGGTCTGGACGATTTTGGATTCTGTAGGGTTTTAGATTAGTTTTTATTTTTGCATCATTCTCAGACAATTTTGAAAATAAAGACGCAAACTGTTTTTTTAATGTCAATGTTCAAGCATGATGTATCTTTAAATGTTTTATGATGAAAAGTTAAAAAGGGGTCATTGGTTATCAAATGCAGTTAAATGTAATTTGGTAGGCGAAGTCAGATTTTGGGTTGTCGACCGTGCTACGTGCCTTAATTAAAATCCTATTCTTACCTCACTAGCACAGTCAAAGCCAGTACCAAGATCTGCCAATAATTTCACAACTTGATCATCTGGATTACACTTGACAGCTGTGAGTTTATAGATTGAAAAAATAATTATCACGGCATTATCAATCTATAATATGCATTAAAAAGAACATCAGATGAGATGAACAGGTTTCTCTTAAAATCCTTCTTCAGTCAGCATCTCCACAGAACTTGTATATGAATAGAAAACATGCCAGAGAGAGACACAGACATGCAACTAGATTTAAATTAGCCACAGAGAAAACGTATAGGTCTCTATCCAGCTAAAACTTAAGGTTTATTATTCACCGGTAACAGTTTCTTAAAAGAATTATGCAATATTAGGGAAAAGTAAGAATGTATTCAGATTTAGCAGTAAAGCAAGCACATAATAGGTCTAGATGGCAAAAATGAAAATGTTTGAGATCATAGCCTGTTGTATCTAGCTGAATTAGTGAAATTTATGAGGTTTTTGTGAATATATAAAAGCAATCTTATCAATTAAGAAAGTGGCGTAAAGCAGAAAGTATGCTCGTTGTACCTTATCACAATTGATTTGCACTATCTTGATTGTGTGTAGTGAACGGGTCAGGATTAACAATAGTTTGTCGTGTTATTTCAAAGAAAATACCATAAGAATGAGTCCTTTTATCTGTCTCGGTTTTTAATTTCATTAACAGATATGCTATTCAAATAACCACATTGCTTTATATCGTTTAGGGTTCTTTACACAAACATACCTGGACATTTTCGGACTTTTGACAACAAAGTGTGGCCACAAGCAATAAAGAAAGAATCAACCCGATATTTTTGTTGTGATAGTATAAACCCGATATTTTTGTGGTGATAGTATAAACCCGATATTTTTGTGGTGATATTATAAATCCGGCATGTTTGTGATGATAGTATAAACCTGGTATGTTTGTTGTGATAGTATAAACCCGGTATTTTTGTGGTGATTGTATAATACAATATACGATATAAATAAACCCGGTATGTTTGTGGTGATAGTATGAAACCATATACGATATAAATCAACCCGGTATGTTTGTGGTGATAGTATAAAACCATATACGATATAAATCAACCCGATATGTTTGTGATGAAAGTATAATACAATAAACGATATAAATCCAACCGGTATGGTAGTGGTGATAGTATAAACCCGGTATGTTTGTGGTGATAGTATAAACCCGATATGTTTGTGGTGATAGTATAAAACCATATACGATATAAATCAAGCCGGTATGTTTGTGGTGATAGTATGAAACCATATACGATATGAATCAATTTGACATTCGCATCAGCACTTTAGCTTAAGCTAGACGACTGTCAAATTCATGATATTGAAATTATAATCAATCAAGAAAATGATTTATTGTCTTTATTTCTTTGAATGAACCTGTGCGTGCACTCACCATAGAAGGGCTCCACTCTTGGCAATAATCTCCTCCATTTCATAAACTTGCCAACAATGTCACCCAAATTGCCTAATATAAAGGCATTATCTGATCCCTGGAATAAAATGAAAACCATTCAGTTACACGATGCCGTACAAATGTTGTCTCACTTTCATGTTGAACCCCGGGACTTTTAAGTCGGGGGAGATGATGGGTTTCTCTGCACCCCCCCCCCTTCCCCATGACTCAACTGGACTGGATTTTCTATTGATCCTTAGGGTATATAGACACAAAATATTTCCTTTGCGAACATATTTACCTGAACGAACTGACAACTAGGGCAGACCAACATGCTCAGAATTGATCGGAAATTAAAGATGTTGCCGAAACAATTACAAATATGTATTTGTTTTTATATTAAGACCATTAGTTCTCGAGTTATGAGGTCAAGCATGACCGTGACATCACAAGTCCCTTATTTTACCACTTAAAAGGTCAAAAATAAAAATTGTCGTATCTTAATGTTCAGCACCAAAACAAATGGTGGAATGCCACGTCTAAATCAGATGGGAAAAAAATGAGTCAGTTTGGTTGACTTTTTCGTGACGAAATGGCCTTTTTAGTCAGATGCTCACCGTATATAGTAATATATACATATAAAACTACAACCTTATCAGTTCCGCTGGCAATTGCATTTCATTAGTATTAAATAAAGTTTTTTTTGTATACTTAGAGTGTATACTATCCATAAATTTAAGTCAATAAAACATTCATGGCAAATTGACTCGTACAGGGGTCATGTAAGTGAGTAAATGAGATTAAATTACTGCCTTTTTTTAAGAAACACTCATTTGCATAACCCCTGCACGAATCGAATAAACATGAAATGTTTGGCAAACTCTGTTTTTATGTTTCTTGTAGTGTTTTCTAACCATATATTGCAAACTATAACATTTTGTATTGAAAATCGACCCGTACAGGCCTCTTGATCAGCGGTATATTAGTTAGAATTTCATCATTTCATGAGTGAGTACTTTTTTGCATGACCCCTGTTCGAATCAATTCATAATGAAATTTTTGGCGTTTTACCCTAGTTGTCTTAAGGCTGCATTTCTTTTTCTTCCATTATAACCATGTTTTCCAAAACTGTGGTCATTGATCTTACCGTGAAGACTCTGCATCCTACTTCCTCTTTCCATATTCTCACTATCCATCTTTTCTCCTTTCCTTCTTCAAATATTATATTCTCTTCAGCCCCCCCCCCCCATTTTTTTTTAATCCTTTCCACAATCGGCACTGTAAGCTCTACGATTGCCATTTGTATTGTTATCCTTGATATTATTAGCATGTCTGGCCTTAAATTGTTAAATGTGAACTTAGCAGTGATGTTAGGCCATCACTTTCCCCATGTAAGCCAGTCACTTGCTAAGACTAGATAAGTTACCTTTCCTCTTTCTGTTTCACACATATCTCCTGCTTTCACAAACTGTATCCCGATCTTTTGTTTTGGCTTCACCCCTTCTTCAAGACTTTTTTTTATATCTTATAATTTAACATTTAGCACCACTCACTTTTGAATGAGTTCATAAAATTACTTGTTTTAATAACTGCATAGAAAACATTTAAACCGGTTTCTCCATTAAACACATTTTATTTAAGTTAGCCCTGATCAGGTCGACGACTCATCATCAGACTGAAGAGCCGAAAGCTTTGAGCAAATATCTAGATGTTGTACAATCCCTCTGGCTATGGCTAAGGTACAGACGAAGGTGTTGGTGTTAGTAATAATACATGACTACAGCAGTTAATTTACCTGATCTTCCATCTCTGTAATTTTGTCTTTTATCAACATGTCAATTGTTGGCATATCATCAACGGTCTTCGCGAAACTCTCAATGTTAATTTTGTCCTCCATTGTTATATTTATGGTGAAATTGGGGTTGTACAAACTGTCTGAAATAGATATTAACAAATATTAACAGTTATATAACGCCTCAATCTAAGTCTGAGATTATTTAAATGTTTAATGAATATTTACTGCATTATCAACACTGGGAAGGTGATCCCAACATTGGTTCACTCTCAAACCAGGTTATTTAATTAACACTATGTATCTTGACCTGCAGTGCAGATTCGGCATCGCAAAGAATAGGTCTGCCGTGAGGCGTAAGAGGTGACTAAATGTCTCAGAGGTCGCTGGG
>JAUUEB010489410.1:0-10760 GCA_032362205.1 Clione limacina | reverse complement strand
TCACGCTCACACCACTCTTGCAGTGCAAATACATAGCCATGACTGTGTTGATTAGCCAGTCCTCTACTCCCACCTTCATGAGAGCCCACTTGACAACCTTTCTGGGTACACGGTCAAAAGCCTTTTCCAGATCTATGAAGGCAAAGTAGAGAGTCTTGTTCTTAGCAAGAAAGCTTTCTTGGATCTGGCGTATGATGAAGATTGCGTCTGTTGCGTCTTTTCCTGGCATGAAGCCGAACTGCATGTCGTCTATCTTGACCATGTGCCTGATCAGCTGTTCCAGGACTCTTTTAATGGCTTTCATTGGGTGCTCAAGTAGTTTGAGGCCTCTTTAGTTCCCCCTGTATAGTGCGTCTCCCTTGCCTTTGTGGCAGTTTAGAATGGTGCTTTTGTCCCAGTCACCTGGCATCTTGTTTTCCTGTACGATGTTGTTGAACAGGTCTGTTATAAAGTCTAAACCTGCTTCCACAGAGGCCTTGAGCATCTCGGCGTTGACACCGGTGCTGCCGGCAACTTTGCTATCCTTCAGCGTGGCCAATGCCGTCGCAACCATTTTCTTTGGAATGTGGGGGGCTTGGCCTTCAATCGGGCTGTCCATGACAGGTGGTGTTCATCCCTTTTGAATTCTTAATTGAGCAGGACTTCATAGGGCTCCTTCCATGCTTCAAGCTTTTCTGGGTCACTGAATGCCTTCTCGCCCTTGTTATTCATGATGCAGGGGTCCCCTACTACGTCCTGGTTTTCAGCCTTGTGTTGCTTGGCCATCTTAAAAACGTTTTTGCAGCTATTGCTGTTAAAAAATACGCCTAGACTGGCCTTAAAAAGAAAACATTTCATAGTTGACCTCAGTCATAACCTTAAACAATGTACACTCTCCTTATTCTACTGAAACACCAGCCTCTCTTACATTAAACCTTTTGCATCAGTCACGTCAAGACACTGGTAAACCCACTATTGGCTTATTTTGTCCTTTTTGGTTTTGCAATATGCTTTGAAAAACACTTCAAAGTCATATTCGTAGTTACATAACATCTAACACAACAAGCTTATGATATAGTTTTGAAAAAGGAATAAGGAATAATGTATGTCAATTTAAGTAAAACTCTAGATATTGGGAAATATTATATTTGTGCCATGATTTTCTCTGAGATCTGAGACCCAGATCCATGTATGCGTCAGTCTTGTTTGATTTGGTTTGTAAGCTAGACATTAATTTCCTTATTAGATAGCATTTTTCATCTGTCTAATTTATTCTTCTCCAGGTTATTTTTGAATTTCGATCACAGCTACATTCTCAACTAGCAACAGTGTTCTTTGATGAGGTAGTGAAGCAAATGGTTAATGCGTTCCTTAAAAGAGCACGACATCTGTATGGACCAGAGTCCATAAGAGCACAGAAGCCCAAAGTTCTGGCACATATATCATGACCTGAACTAGAATTTAGGTTTTTTGTTACTCTGTACATGTTTTTATTTCTATATATAAAAATACATATTTATATTAAACTATTTTTGACATTACGTACTATGTGTACTTTAGATGATATGTCTGAGTAAAAGATAAGACTAGATCTAATTTACGTTTTCTTTTGTGTGAGATATATCAGTGCCCAAAATATATATTTGCAAGATCTTTAGAGGATTCTCAATAATTAGTCATAATTAGGAACATCTTGTACCACCAGCTTTTCTTATCTATACATGAGTTAAACAGATCAGATAGTTTAATTTTACTGCATTATGTAAAGAAAATGTTTTTCAATACTCCACAATAACATTTGTTATTTTACTATGTGTGCCCCTATCTTGTTTGTAACAAAACTTCTTACACAACATCTTGTATTGAACAATTGTCATACACGGTATGTTCAAATCTCGCCGGAGTGATCCTAAGACTGTCTAAAGATGGGAATTTAGCAACAAAATTAGATTGTGGGCTTGGTGTTGGTATACTGTGACTAGTAGGTTGTACAAGTGCTATGCAATATATATTGCAGCACAAATGGATGTCTATGTAACTCTGTAGCCAAATTTCTACCATGTGTTGTGGAAGCAGTTAAAATAGCTCACAACTTGAAGAGGTGTTGCTGCAAAGCTTGATTCTCTAGAAAAAAAATTCTGTTGATAGTTTTTAAAATCTCTTCCATGGTTCTTGAATTCTCGGTGAAATAAACCCTGTGTATTATACGTTTTTTCTTGCCATTGATATGTGAATAAGTTTAAAAACTGTTTTTTCTCGCTTGTGTATACAATCTGTAGACCATGAACTTGTTAATTTTTTGAGCCTCTCACTACTAGTCATAAAATTCAGATCTAAGATCAGTTCACAATAACAATCCAGAGACAACATTTGTTGTGAACCTTTTGCAAATGCGATTTTTTTCTTTTGTTGTGGACATTTTTACAATGTTTTTAACTGAAGACATGAATATTGGACATTTTTCATGATAATTACATGTAGAATGAACAAGTCTGTAAATTTTTTGTCATTGACTCACCTATTGATCACTAGTGATATTCTTTAAGAAGTGATATTGAAATTTTGCTGATAACAGTATATTTTCAATCCTTTAATTACGATCACAGATGGTATATAGACCAAAGCATAAGAGAAATTTGTTTTATGTGTATTTGTTTGTTTTAGAACAGCATTTTATACTGTGAATCAATGATTTGAGAAGATATATAAAGAGATAATTTTCTCCTTTTGGCTCTTTACTTTAGCAAGATTAATTTCCTTGAACAAAATAATTGTCTCCTCTAAACATTTCCTTTTCTTTGAAGATAAGTTGATATATGTTACATTAAAGAAAGGTCAAGAATAATAGATTTGTTTTATTAAGTGGGTTGTTTAATTACATACTTTTAGGTACATTTAACTTTAATATCTGTGTTAACTTCTTATGGTGTTACTTAGCTTTCCCCTTTTGTAATCAAACTTGATGAGGAAGCAACCTCCCCAGAATTTGTTCTGCTGTGTGTGGAAATTTAAAGACGACAGGATGGTTGCTATTTTTTCAAGCTGAGTTGCCATCTCTGAATATCGCATTCATACATTACTCAGATTAATAATTGTGTTTTTTCCTGCCTTTCTGTTCATGTGTATTTTGTTTCACATCATTGTTATATTTGTCCTGATTTTGGTAATTTCATGACCTGTAAATTGTTTTGTAAAGCTATTGTTCTTTTTTTTAAACTTTCCCATTTCATTCATTTTGAAGGTGTAAGACAGTATTGTACCAGAATGGTTACATAAATGTGCAGTTCCTTATTTTTTCTTAAACATTGAACACTCTTCTAGAGGTGTGATGGTCTCAGGGCATTGTCCCTAACATTCATAGGTTCAAAATTAAAATCCAACCAAGGCTATATGTTTACTGCTACTCTCACTAGCTTGGTCCTTGGTTTAGGACTTTTATGTTGGTCCAACCTTTCATATAGCCTTCGTGTTTTGCACGAATCCTGCAACCAACTAACACTGTCTTCTACAGACCAGCTAACAAAGTTGTACATTTTTTGATAACCTAGGTTTTTAATATTCAATTTCATTATTATATCTGTCATATTGATAACATTTAATATTTATGTTTTTAGTTACCCAAATCTTTCATGTAATTTGTGGAGATTTGCACATTTTCAAATGCAAATGTGTCTATTTTAAGCAATTTTTTTTACATCAGATCTTCAATTGTCTTGCTCTGTTCTTTTGAATAACTCATTTTAGTTGACACTGTTTCCGTTTATGTCTTTTTATCAGGAGCCTTAATCATTTAAAACTGGGTTCAGTTTGTGATAAGAAATTGTTTAAAGACTTTGTTTTAGCCTATGGTAAGATTTGTCTGAATAATAAGTTGTCACTTATCAGATCTCTGGTTCTTACCTGTATTTCACAAGGGACTGCTGCTTGCGTTCTCTTTTACAGACCTAATGTTGTATAAAAAAGATATTTGTCCGTGCCTCTATTAACATCCCTGAAATTTGTAACCCGGATATGCTTAGTTAGACCACATCATTACAGCCTTTGTGATTATGATTCATCTCTCAAGGATTTCATACAGCTTTTTCATTCATCTCAAATAACACTAGGTCAACAAACATCATTTTTATCAGCCCTGTAGGCTACCAAGACCCGAATATGTTTTAGTAGATAGTTTTTAACATTTTGAGTTTATAGATGTGCTCTTGAATATTACAAATATTAGTCTCTATCATGTGGATCTATTTATTGCAAAAAAATTGTTATTTTCCTTTAGTTGAAGTCAATATGTTTCTCACAATACATTCAAAGTTCTATCAATGTTGGTACAAAGCAAGAAGTCTTCTGTCTACTCAGTTAGACATATTGTGTCAAGCAGCTTTGGGAAATGACCCTCTTTATATTCCTAATATAATAAACATCTACAACTGCTATCAATTATGATCAGTCCCCCAAATGTGTTAACAAGTCATTAATATGACAAACATAAGAACCTTGAGAAATTAAGTTCCAAACTGCTTTGATGAAACCATCATTATTTATTCTGTGTTAAGGAAATGGTGGATATGAATTTTTGTCTCTCAGGAAGGAATAAAGATATGAAAACATCTGTCTGAAAATCTTTGTGCCTGGTGTTACTTTGTATTTGCTTCCACATGTTACCTTAGATTTCATACAATATGATTGACTTTGTTCAAGCTGGTAGCAAATGAATGAAATATAGAAAAGGGAAATGATATTGTACCCATTGTTTGACTCGGGGAAATTATTTCCCATGTTTGAAAACATATATTACAAGAGCAACTAACTTTTTGTTTTGCTGAAGTTATCAAATTAAAAAGATTGTTTAGAACTTTTATTAAATGAAAAAAGCACCTATAGTGGGATAGATATGTTACAAATTTATACTCATGTGTGCACTTCTGGCAAGGATTATGAAACTTTGCATACGCATGCTTTGAAGGGTTCTGAATTCAAATCCACCTGACACCCAGCTAAAATTTCAAAATGGCCGCCAAAAATCCAAGATGGCCGCCAAACTTAAATGATCTAAATATACAACAGCAAAACGATAAATAATTTTGGACAACTCAAAGAACAAAAGTTTTAGAAGATGTTATAACAAAGTAGCATACAAAATTTCATATCACTGTGAGCTTTTTCGGCAGAGTTATGGGCCTTTGAAAAATAGCAATGTTGGTGTACTTGAGCTTACCTATGATTTTAGGTTATTTATCCTCAAACATGTTCATATTTCTATATACATTAAATAATAAAGGTTGTTTGGAGTTATATTAATATTGTGCATGCAAAAATTCAAGGTGAAATGTTTTGTTGTTGAAAAGTTATTGCCCCTTGAATACTTATGAGTTTGCTTTAAAAAAATGTTAACCCTGTGAGATACTTTGTTCTGGTTATGAGTAAACAATTGAAACAGCATGAAACTTTGCAAACACAATTTTTTAAGAGTGCTGAATGCAAAAATCAACCTGAAATTTCAAAAGGCCGCCAAAATCCAATATGGCCGCCAAACTTAATTGATTTTAATATAAAACAGCCAAACGATAAATAATTTTGTACAACTTAAAGAACAAAATTCGTTTGGAGTTCAAGATGCTATGTGTTGTTGTCGAAGAGTAATTGAACTATAGTGAAAAGCATAACAAGAAGAAGAGTGAAACAGATGGACATCACGAGTAAGTACCAAGTGTGCAGAACATGTTTTCTAATGATGTCAAAAGTCTTGTCAGTGTCTTTGAGGAAGTTGTTAACCCATTTGCTGATACAAGCAAAGATTTATACACACTGGATACTAAAAAATGATGCCTGATAATGTGAAAGCTGCAGTAGAGTTTGCTAAAGATATTGGTATAGCACAATTTCAGAACTTTGTCTCAGAACGTATTCATGGAAACACAACAGCATTTAATGATGTTATTCTCAAGAACAATCTTCCATTGTTCAGTTACAGTTCAGGAAAAAAGTGGAAAGGCTTCTGCCAAGATATCCAACATAGCCAACGATGTCGGCCTCTTTTCGAGACTGTACATAGCATGCCAAATAAGAGATAGAGATATAGATGCCTTCTTTTCTCATGAAAACCATCCTTGGCCTCCGTCATTAGCAACAAATAACATCATGAATACAACCACTAAATCTGACTTAGTCGAATGTTTAGAATCCATTACACCAGCATTAGAATCTCCTCCCACCATTGATGTCAAAATAGTGAATGGAGTCTGCCTTGTGCACACTCTAGACCCCAAAATATAAAAAGACGCAAAAACTGTCAAAACATTCGAGGATTTTTCAGACATAATGTTTATCCTTTGCATAGAGCGTATGCTACAAAATGTTGTTCGTATAGATATTGTCTTGGATATCTATAAAGAGGATAGTCTAAAGGCACAAATGCGAGAGATCTGGAAGTCAAATTTGAGTGGAAAAGGATACCAAGTTTCCAACTAACTGGAATAACTTTTTGCGCTGTGATGCAAACAAAGAAAGCCTAATCAAGGCTACCAGTTTCCTCCATACAGGCAAACAATTTCAACACTTAGAAAGATTGTTGTTTCGTCCCCATTAGCTAATCTTTCAGAATTGTCCTGTTCCCACGAAGAGGCAGATACACGTCTGTTTCATGCATCCCATTTGTTTCAGAAATGGTTCACAACCATCTTTGATACGCGCTACATATACTGATGTTATGGTCGGTATTTGCTATTTGCTAATTATTTTAAAAGACTGTGAAACACGGGTCGTATTTGGACATGTTAACAAAGTACGCTAGATACCATGCCATCAAATCAGTGCACAGTTAGGTCATGGTGCATCAACGGGTCGTCAACGTTTTTTTTCATGCAGTAACAGGTTGTGACACTGTTTCTGCATTTCATAATATTGAAAAGAAAACAACTTGGGCTTTGTTGAAGTCAATGCCACATTTCTACAAACTGGTTGCCAATTTATTTAGAACTCCAAGAGAAATATCACCTGCCGAACTTGAACAATTGGAAAGATTCGTTATTGTTCTGTACCTGCGAATACTAAGCATCAACAGAATAAATGAAGCTAGGAAACAGTTGTTTACTCAAAACTGAAAGATGGAAAACATTCCTCCTTCAAAGAATGACCCTGAACAACAGGTGACGAGAGCTTTATATAAGGCAGGGTACATTTGAGGGCAGGCAATTATAAATTATCCTGCAATTCCACCACCAGAGAATTGGGTCTGGAAAATATATGACAACAACTCTTCTTTAACTCCAAGCTGTTTAACCCTTGGTGAAGCAACCAAATAAGTAACAATATAGAAGATATATGTTGTCAGTTATTGTCAGGTTTTAGTTATATAACATAAACATCATCAATAGCAAAAGCTTTGACATGACTAGCATAGATATAAAATATTGAAATAGATAATTACCTTCTAGTAACACACGTCTCACGTCAGACGAGAAAGATAAATTTCAGTTAAATGTTGAAGTTTTTATTCACAATTTTTCAGCTAGATCAAGATATCTTAAAGTCGCTAATGGTTAATATAATTTGAAACATGTATTGTTGTTGTGCATATCAAAATATGTCAGCAGATCTTATCAAAAACGTTATTAAATGTCTAGACGTTTGACCTCTTTTTATTCCTACGGGCTCCATTATCGGCAAGCAAAAACACAGGTTGTCCTTACCTTTTGATCATAAAATACAAATGATATTGTATCTTACAATTTCCCTTCTTATTCCACTATTCGCATGTTTAGACACTTTTTCTTCTGAATATTTATCTCTTGATCAATCTTTAACCTCAAATACAAGGAAAGGTTAATGATCACATGTTCTACGAAAACTTATACTCATTATAAAAAAGTATAGATGAATTTCTTAAGCCATATCATTTTTGTTTTGTGAAACATTTGTTAACAGTATATATCAAGTTGCTCTATACTTGATTATTTAACCTTTATTTTGACTTTACTTTGTAACTTATAAAATGTATATAAATACCTACTTTAATTGCATTATGTTGAAGTAAATTTAATAAAAAGGAAATAAAATTTAGCATCCCTGTTTGATTTGTTCATATTTTGAATAGTTGAAAAGTTAAACAGGTTTTGAGATTTTATTTGCGTTTACGGACCCTGAAAACATGGGCATAGACACCAAATAATGCAAAAAGACAATGGGAAGTTGAAATATGAGGAAATAATTTTTTTGGTGGCCATCTTGAATTTGCATTTTGGGGGAAACGGTAAAAAAATCATCTGGGTATCAGGTTGATTTGCATTTAGCACTCTTCAAAACACGTCTATGCAAAGTTTCATGTTGTTTCAAGTGTTTACTCATACCCATAATAAAGTATCCTATAGGGTTAAAAACTCTTTAAAGCAAACTCAAGTATTCAAGGAATGCATGATCTCAAAGGGCAATAACTCTTCAACAACAAAACATTTCACCTTGAAATCTTACATGCACAATATTAACATGACTCCAAACCACTTTTGTTATTTAATGTATATCAAAATATGAACATGTTTGATGAAATTTAGCATGCTACTTTTTTATAACACCTTCTAAAACTTTTGTTCTTTGAGTTGTTCAAAATTATTAATCGTTCTGATTTTGTTTATTTATTTCAATTACATTTGGCGGCAATCTTGGATTTTGGACGGCCAGTTTGAAATTTTAGTTTGGTGTCAGGTGGATTTGAATTCAGAACCCTTCAAAGCATGCATATGCAAAGTTTCACAATCCTTGCAAGAAGTGCACACCAAAGTCACATATCTATCCCACTATGTACTTTGAAACACATCAACGGGGAATATGATGCACATTATTATGCACTGTGAAAACATGCTATGTAAAACACAAAATAAAACATTAAGATATAGTAGGAGCTTCTCCCTTGTTATCATAATAATACAACTCAGCAGAAATAGTTTTAGTGTCTAACCCGTATATATATTTTATTTGTTTGATTACGTGGGGTATTATGTGGTTCCGTTTATTTTAAGATATATGTATACAGGGGGGCGCAAAAGTAGGGTGACAGTACTTTAAAAATGCATATAAAACAAACTAACAATGATTTTTTCAAAAAATGTTCAGCATCATGTTAAAGAAATAAATCTTAGATGACACGGAAGTCATTATGCCTAACAATATGGCTCGAATGGCTGACAATTCATGTACAAAGCATTCCTTTTAAAACTGATGAACAATTTAGGAGACAAAAAAGGGAAAAATATGGTATGGTCAAACAATGAAATCACAACATCAAAAATCTAAATGAGCTGACAATATTGCGTATCTTAAGAAACCCGTAAACCTGTAAACCTGTAAAAAATGTCATAAGGACTGTGTAAAAAGAGCCAAATAATAAAAGCTGCTAGTGGCGCCAGGATGGAAAGTACTACTTGAAGCCACACATTCCTAGTCGGTAGATGATGACGGCAATGAGTTATGTAAACATTGACTATGACAATGAAACCAACACGGACAATCTAAAAGAGGAGCCGTAATGCTGGAGAAAAGCAAGATTATATTAAACAAGTCTGAAAAAATACAGGACATCAAGCAGATTTACGATAATTGACTGGTGAATTTGCAAACAACATTTGTGAACTTGGAGGTTACCGCGTTTATTTGACAGGTTTGGTGGCCGTGGCCTGAAATAGGCCTTGATAGAGCTCTTAACAAATCTCATTACAGACTGAGAACGCAAAATAATCAATACGTTCATGGGTCTGCACTCAGAAACCGCACTTTCTAAATTAGATAATAGGACTTAAACTGTCCCTGTCGACATATTCAGAGGTTCGTACCCACATCATGGGTTACTGAAAGGCGCAAAATCAGTTAAGGCCACTGAATAATTAGCGTCTCATTAGCAAAGAAGACGGATAGTAAATTTCCACAAAAGGCTGTATTATGCTGTTTTCACTATGAGAATGGTGATTCTGAGAGTTTCTCTAACCTCACTTAACAAATCCGTTGTGGAATTAAAGACTGACCATACATAAATCAAATTAATTTAATGACTCCGATTTCACCCTTATAAGTATCAGCTTTGTATACAGCTATCAATACAAAAAAATGCAGTTATATCTATAACAATATACACTGAATTGCATGCTTTATATCTTGCTTTCTTGCGGTCTTGCTTGCGTGACGATAAGCTCCAAAGTCTCTGGATGGCTCTTACTGTAAGTTCAACATAGGATAACAAACATAACAACTCTGAGAGTGGGCTAAAAAAATATGAAAATGCAAATATTTTGGATTTAATGAAGCAATTACTATTGTTTCCTTGGCATTCTCATTTAATTGAAGACTTTTACCTTTGGTGGTTCACGGCCCCGTACAAACCCCACCTCAGCTCGCGTCGAAGGTAAATCGTTGTCCATCTCAAGAAAAAGACAAAGGAAAGTAGTCGCCGACGATAACTAACACAATAACAACAGAATGACACCCGTGGAAAAATCACTCTCTGGTTATTTGACAACGTTTTTATTTTATTTTTCAGTTTGTAAACACCTTCTGTTGTATTCATACCTTAGTTTTCTTTTGATTTAATGTATTGTACTTAAACACTATTGACATACAGACAGACATACAGACAGACATACAGACAGACAGGAGACGGGGACATGCGACGGAGAGGGGAAGCGGAGACAGGAGACGGAGACAGGAGATGAGACAGGAGACTGAGACTCGAGACGGAGACATGAGATGGAGACAGGAGACTGAGACAGGAGACAGAGACAGGAAACGGAGACAGGAGACGG